>BSQZ01000230.1:0-62146 GCA_033239005.1 Lamellibrachia satsuma | reverse complement strand
GGCTGCGTTTATTTGTTCTACGCGTTAATGGGGTTGGCGTCCGCCGGGACATTTCCCTGAAGTAGTTGGACTAGATGGCAGACGCAGTGACTAGTGTCTAGACTTGTCGCTCTGCCTCTTCCGCGCAAAAACCGCTCGTGTAAATCGGCCTTGGCTTACGCAGGCTTAATAAAATTATTGTTTAAATATATGATTTCAATATGGGTATTGTTATATTGATAGCTAGTATAGGCAACCTCAGTCATGGGTCAACATTACATTTTAGAGATTTATTCTGTCTGAACATCTGAATTTAATTACGCATAATATTAGTTGGCTCAGTAACTTACACAGGAGCGAAGAGAGATCGTATTGACTTCGAGCCTTTCCCTAATTTTTCTTTTTCTAGTCGGCATTTTGGCTACTAGACATTCGTTCATCTACTACTGTGCAAGGATGCAGACGACGCGGTCTTTCGATAGGAAGCGATCGCGGGCGGGAATCTAGTTTCGCCCGCGGAGAGTTCACGTGATGCATGATTGACAGCTCTGATCCTTCGATTTCTAAAACATCTACCGCGGGCCGACGATAGGCTAGCTCAGATGACTGCTGAATGTAATTTTATTACCGATTTCTTAAAACATTAGCTATACAAATCGTTGGCATACAATCGCGTGCTAATTTGTAGTTTCAGTAATTGCAAATGAAGGCAAGCATAGACCTGTTTAATTATATAATTATAAGGCACGTAATGTTTTGGCTGTGAACCATTGTTTATTTTTTATGGCATTCTGGCTAGTTGCCAGGGCATTTCTTAGGCCTGGGAAAAAGTGGTCCGGCCATGGCCGGTACGGCCGGACCGGCTCCTACGCCCATGTATTCGTACATTTGATTTATCCGTCGATCATCGTTGTCTCGACTCAACCTACTCAGTCGGTCTGAAGCGTACCACGGGCAACTGAATCAACAAGTCAAATTAATTCAATTAAAAGTTTGGATTACGTGCTTATTGTCAGTAGACACTAGTAGTAGTACTGGGTGGAGCAGTATGACGGCAAACACTGGGTGGAGCAGTATGACAGCAAACACTGGGTGGAGCAGTATGACAGCAAACACTGGGTGGAGCAGTATGACGGCAAACACTGGGTGGAGCAGTATGACGGCAAACACTGGGTGGAGCAGTATGACGGCAAACACTGGGTGGAGCAGTATGACGGCAAACACTGGGTGGAGCAGTATGACGGCAAACACTGGGTGGAGCAGTATGACGGCAAACACTGGGTGGAGCAGTATGACGGCAAACACTGGGTGGAGCAGTATGACGGCAAACACTGGGTGGAGCAGTATGACGGCAAACACTGGGTGGAGCAGTATGACGGCAAACACTGGGAGGAGCAGTATGACGGCAAACACTGGGTGGAGCAGTATGACGGCAAACACTGGGTGGAGCAGTATGACGGCAAACACTGGGTGGAGCAGTATGACGGCAAACACTGGGTGGAGCAGTATGACGGCAAACACTGGGTGGAGCAGTATGACAGCGAACACTGGGTGGAGCAGTATGACAGCAAACACAGACGCCGGACGTGTCTCGCTGTTTGCTCGCGACCCGGACAGCAGTATGAAAGCCGGGCACACCAGCTCTGGCCTGGCTTTACTCTCATAATAAAACGTATTATTGACATAAATTAATGTTATATACTAGTGTAATGTGGCACAATAATCTTGTTTTTCTACCTTATGTTATCATGTCCCTGACTGCAGGATGACATCTGAACCGAATGTACTGTTATCATGAACATACATAATACAATACTACTTCTGAGCTCGGGTTTTGTGGAGATTTACACACACTAGAAGTGTTCTTATGATTACAAGTTGGAGGGACCAGGGAAACACTTAACGAAGAGTGATGGGTGGATAGTAATGTCATATTTGCCAGTAGCTCAGAAATTGCATAACGGCATCGGATAATGATCCGAGTTATGATAGGTATTCATATTATTTATATTGTGTTTTATAGGTGGGTGAATATAGAGTAATGGTTTTTTGGACTGGTCTACGAGGACAGCCTATTTTAAGGTGAAGCTGAGGAAAAAGAGTAAAACTCTAATACTTTGTATATGAAATACAAATTACGTAAAATACTATCATCCTTTACATTATAAGTTAATAAGTATGTTAATAACTTACTTACTTACTTACTTACTTACTTACTTACTTACTTTGGTCTGTTTGCTCGATGGGATCATAGGCCATCGACCAGGCTCCTCTGCTCTGGGATCATAGGCCATCGACCATGCTCCTCTGCTCTGGGAGCATAGGCCATCGACCAGGCTCCTCTGCTCTGGGATCATAGGCCATCGACCAGGCTCCTCTGCTCTGGGATCATAGGCCATCGACCATGCTCCTCTGCTCTGGGATCATAGGCCATCGACCATGCTCCTCTGCTCTGGGATCATAGGCCATCGACCAGGCTCCTCTGCTGTGGGATCATAGGCCATCGACCAGGCTCGACCAGGTGTTTCTCTCTGGCAGGTGTTTCTCTCTGCCAGGTGTTTCTCTTTGCCAGGTGTTTCTCTCTGTGAGGTGTTTCTCTCTGCCGGGTGTTTCTCTCTGCCAGGTGTTTCTCTCTGTCAGCTGTTTCTCTCTGCCAGGTGTTTCTCTCTGTCAGGTGTTTCTCTCTGCCAGGTGTTTCTCTCTGTCAGGTGTTTATCTCTGTCAGGTGTTTCTCTCTGTCAGGTGTTTCTCTCTGCCAGGTGTTTCTCTCTGCCAGGTGTTTCTATATATATATATATGTATATATATGTATATATATATATATATATATATATATATACATATATATATATATATATATATATATATATATATATATATATATATATATATATATATATATATATATATATATATATATATATATATATATATATATATATATATATATATATATACATATATATATGTTTACATATATATATATATATATATATATATATATATATATATATATATATATATATATATATATATATATATATATATAGCCAAACGAGAAGTCATTGAGTGCACAGGTTCAATTTAGTTAATAGCAATGAAGTTGAGTTGATATATTAGGAATGAATAAGGGTAGTATATAGGTCGTACTTTCCCGAGTTAAAGCAGTGTACGGGGAGTTGCCGGAGCCAACCGAGTAGGTGTCCTATCATCTTACCGTAGGGGTTGACAGGAATAAAGATGTACCGGAATCGTCCGGTGCAGCGCGTCCCTCATTCGACTCGGTTGTAGCGGCGTCCCTCATTCGTCTCGGTTGTAGCGGCGTCCCTCATTCGACTCGGTTGTAGCGGCGTCCCTCATTCGACCCGGTTGTAGAGGCGTCCCTCACTCGACTCGGTTGTAGCGGCGTCCCTCATTCGACTCGGTTGTAGCGGCGTCCCTCATTCGACTCGGTCGTAGCGGCGTCCCTCATTCGACTCGGTCGTAGCGGCGTCCCTCATTCGACTCGGTTGTAGCGGCGTCCCTCACTCGACTCGGTTGTAGCGGCGTCCCTCATTCGACTCGGTTGTAGCGGCGTCCCTCATTCGACCCGGTTGTAGAGGCGTCCCTCATTCGACTCGGCTGTAGCGGCGTCCCTCATTCGACTCGGTTGTAGCGGCGTCCCTCATTCGACTCGGTTGTAGCGGCGTCCCTCATTCGACTCGGTTGTAGCGGCGTCCCTCATTCGACTCGGTTGTAGCGGCGTCCCTCATTCGACTCGGTTGTAGCGGCGTCCCTCATTCGACTCGGTTGTAGCGGCGTCCCTCATTCGACTCGGTTGTAGCGGCGTCCCTCATTCGAATCGGTTGTAGCGGCGTCCCTCATTCGACTCGGTTTTTGAATGTATTAATGAAAATTGTCTATTTATCCAAAAACAATATGTTTTTTTTTATAGAATGGCGCTCTACAGTCCTCCAACTTATAAATGTTTTAGATAACTGGACCTTGGGATTCGACAGTAGAAATTACACATATATCATTTGTATGGATTTCCAAAAAGCTTTCGACATGGTACCACACAAGAAGTTAATAAATAAATTATATAGCTAAAACAGTAGTAATGAATTAATAAATTGGATCGAAGCATTTCTTACAGACAGAAAACAAAAGGTGGCTGTAAATGGTAAAGAATCGAAATGGCACAATGGGATACCCCAGGGTTCGGTTATAGGACCGTAACTTTTTGTACTATACATAAACGACCTACCAGAACCAACTAAGTCTGATACATTTATGTTTGCAGATGACATCAATATATTTAGAACTATTACTGATAAAAATGACCAGGGCACTTTACAAGATGACCTAAATACCTTAGAGCAGTGAAGCAACAAATGGTTACTAAAATTTAATCCAAGCAAATGTAAACATATGACTATTGGAAATAATAACATTGGAGAAATCAAATATTCTATGACACTTAACAACTCCATATATCCGCTTGACACAATTGAAAATCAAAACGACTTAGGGGTTATTATAGGCACAAAGCTATCCTTTGATGACCACATCAACCAAGCAGTAAACAAAGCGACAAAGATGACAACAATAATTCGTAGAGCTTTTCAATTTCATGACAAAGATACGCATCTTGACTATGCAATAGAAAACGTCCAAAGAAGAGCAACAACAGATTTGCCAGGGATGAGAAACTTAACTTATAAAGAAAGATTACAATAATTATTAACACTTCCCTTGTTATCATATAGACGTCTACGAGGCGACATTATTGAAGTTTTTAAAATTATACATAATCTATACGACATTGAATCTTCACCTAAACTATTAAAATGGGAGGATGTATCCTTCAGGAGAGAAAGTAGAGGGCACACTCTAAAATTATTTACTCAAAGAGCAAAAACAAATATAAGAAAAAATGCTTTTCCAATCAGGGTGACTGAACCCTGGAATTCCCTCCCGGAAACAGTCGTTCAAGCAAAATCTTTAAATACTTTTAAAAACCGCCTGGACCAATTCTGGCCCAATCAGGAAATTCTGTATAATTTCGAAGCTCCATTAAAAACAGGAACCGGAATTCTTAAACTATTAATAGACAAAGAAAAATATCTGATCATTGAGGAGTCACAAGAATCCTGCGATCAGAACCATCTTAAGGTATCTTAAGGTTAGGTATGTAATGATGCACGCTATGTGTTGTGTTTCTTCGACAATTTTGCAATTTGTATTTCTTCTACATACTACACGCATACTATTATTAGTGTTGGATGAATTAAAAGATCTGGACATTAGCTGATTTATTGGGAAACATTTCTGCGGAGCTGCATGATATGCAGATGACTTATACAACTTTGTCCTACTAGTATGGGATCTCTAAAATGTGTTGAGGTTTGTGTAAAATATGCCAAGCTATATGATGTGTTGATTAGTGGGTTAAAAACAAAATATTGATGAAATATTATACATATGAAAAATGTATTAGCATAATCAATAAGCATGAAATGGTATTTGATGTTAACTAGACATTTAATTGTAATGTAAATAGATGTATGTCTGAATTTGGTTAACTTCAAACTGTTGTCAAAAACAAATTGTTTCATTAGTAATGTTGTGCGCTGTACGAATCTCAACTTTGGCTCTGTGGCGTGAGAGTGTTGACAAGATGTGCATCCATTGGCGTAATGCTTTGCGCAAGGCATGGAAGGTGTCATATGTCCACTATGGGCCGGAATGTAAAATATTTCATGTCCAAATATAACGTGACACATCATGAACAATTGTATATGCATATGAGTGTTATTAAGCATAACGTAAAGACATGGGGATATCAATATAAATGCTGCGTACTGTAACTACGCAAATAAGATTTGTGAATTGGTGGTAATGAAAGATTGAAACAATGAAGCTGCCTTAAATAAGGAAGAATGTAGTGCTGTGATTTCATATCTCAGCACAATATAATTTGTTTTCTAACTGCAGTGTCTGATATAGAACTGCATTATTTGTTCAATGTGTATACTATGTTTATGGATGTTGATTCCATATAGAGATGGTAATAATACTAATTAATAATATGTAAAACCGGACATGATGTTGACGAACGAAACTTGTTCTGTTTCCAGAAAAGTGAAATGTTGTAGTCACTGGCGATTGTCGTGTTACCGAAGGGTAACTAAATTCACATCCAGTTTTGTTGTGCCATCTTTAACTGTCTAGACGCATATTCAAGCATAACACATATACCATGTCATTTATATGCCACATAATACAAAGTTTATTTACACATTTTTGTTGATTAAACTCTATGTTTTCGGAATGTTATTTATTTTCGTAATATCCCCATTACAAGTAATCCATTTTCGCTGTCAAATCAACCTGTATCCGCAGAATGACTGGGTTAGGTGGACGCTTGAAAAGAGTGAAATTTATTTTAATTCACATTGACGTTTGACTATACAACTTGTTTGAAAACTGTTTTTAACACTTGTTTTATGACGCTAATACAGTATTACTGACATTTCTGCATTTACTTACAATTCCTTTTGAATTTTAATTTAATGCTTACTTACGTGCTTACTTATACTTATGTTTAGTTTATATTTTAATGTTTAAATAAATTGATGAATATTTATTCAAACGTGATGTTGCGGTTTATATTAAAGGTTGAATATGGGTAGGAGGCCGGCGGCAATTGACTGTGCTTTTTAATCTTTGGTGTCGACCTTATGTGTGATCCCGCACGATGTAGGCATCAGCAACTCGAAGACGCACCAGGTGTGAAAGGACCTTGTTTAGGCCTCCGTCAACAATTACACCATTATGTCAGTGCCTACATTCGTTAGTTGGGGTTGCACGACTGCTCTGATTGAGAGCACATATATATCAACGAGGAATACTATTTTTGTCAAACTATCAGATATTCAAGTTACTAATACAGTAGAAACATATTCCTTTCATTTGGCGACAATATATGTTGTTGTTGCAACATAGTTTCGTCGATTTTAGACGCATCTACAATACGGAAACACAGATAGTGTGAAAGAACCGTTATTCGGCCTTCAAACACGAACTCCATGATATTAGTGCCGACATTCTATATTATGTGAAATGGACGACTGTCCTGATTAATACTATAGTTCTACGTTTAACGATTTACCTGCAAGTAAAACTAGTGATGATTTGGCTAAAATTTAAATGACATTGGCATACATTTTCACATACTTGCATAATAGTTGTAGCTACATTGCCTCAAAGGAATATTTCGCCATGTAACGTATGTTTCTTTAATCTAAATGTACCAAAATATATCCAGCATGCGGTAGAAATTATGTATCCTTGCTTAGTTGACGCTGCTCAGGGAACTTGTCATTTTAATCTATGGAAGACGTCTTAGTTGCTGCAGCTAGGATAATGCTTGGCCATGTAAATGAAGACCCCTGTTACTTCGTGGTTATGTTTTCCAAGCCTACCAACGTGATCTTTACCGTTGCAAATTAATGCGGATGTGCTGTCGCAACCTGTTTTGCGTGGAATACTGGCAACACTTGACGCATGTACTTTCCAAGACTTCCATATATCAATTGCCATTAATGCTGCAAGAACATCAATATTTTCCCAGCTAGAACTGACACACGTGCCGGTGTTCACGCTCTGCATGCTCTGGAGCAGGGTGCAATGGTTGCACCGGACATAACTGTATAGACCAAAGAGTTGGTCACCCTAGCTGGAAAGTTTCTTGACATCACCTTGCTAAAATATGGATGGCTTTCCCAGAAGTATTTGGTTGGTCGAAGTTCGAAAGCGTAATATCTTGTAATATCATGTAAATATATTGTAATTGCAATTGTGAGAATGCACAACACACTGCATGTGCAAACCTGATCAGTGTAATCACATTGATATGTTAGTTTTCTTTGCGTCAATAGCTGCCCCATATCAGTTGCATTGCTTGTATTGTCGTAATATTATTTAACACTACTACTGATGTGTTGATTCGTATATGTGGATATGTTTTAAACGTTCACTTCACTATGTGCTTTAGAATGTCCTGCATCATTTACACAATAGTGCATATTCAACACATGTAAACTGTAATTCATATTACGTGGTGCTGCAAATTGTACGTGGTGCTAGAGACTGTAGCATAACCAATGATTATTGATTACTTGGAAGTAAAACTATAAAGTACATTTTCAAACACGTACGTTAACAGTAAAGCAAAATTTTTTTTATGGAAATATGATTTAACGGCAAAGAAAGTATTCAAACAAATGCTTGCTCGCGTACATTCTACAGGAACATATACATGCATTTTTGAACATATCGTTCGCTTTTCAACGATTATATCGAAACAAGAATAAATAAAAGAAGCTGTTGACAAACGAATTGCAAAACACCGCCCAAACTGCTACGAATTGAAAATAAGGCGGCCCATCGTGTGCCTCCCCCACACTGGCTGCTGCAAAATATAGAGCCACCGGAATTGTTAGAACGCTATATGCCAAGCATAATTCTGCCGAACGAATCTACTTGGATTTTGCGGATATTTGACGGTTACAGTAATGACTATAATGTTTAGCGTTATATTGTGTATGATCACTACACTGATGATCACAGGCTTGATATCGTCGAAACCACTTATATAAATGTTGGCATGTTCAATGAAGCACGTTCACAATAATGCTGCTTTCTCGAGATTAGCAAACAATACAATCCACAAATATAGGGTCCATGTAAAATCTGTATTGTAATTGTTGGTCGTGTGTGACTATGGAAGTTGCAGATTTATTCACGCCCACGTGCAAGTAGAATACGATATACTGTACGATTAAACTAATCAGCAGACTATTCATTTAATTATTGGTCACATGATATTGACTTTGCAAATTAAGCCTGGCAATTAATGCTTTGTTAACTTGTACCGGCGTTGTGTTTGTAAACGTGCACGGTATGCTATGTTGGGTGTTTCTTCGACAATTTTGAATTCAGTATCAAATGTAATAACAGTGTTCAGATTGCAGAAACATGTTGCTGCTAAGATTTTCATTTTGTCTACACACCACAAACATTCCATTATACTATCAAGTGTTCTCAGGAAAGTGATGGTGACGCGAAATGTTGTTGGAATGGCGAAAACGATCACAGAAAGAGGTACTATAAGTTCCACAGCGAGGTTAAATATAATTAAAGCTGCAATGTTTGTTGGACGACTAGAAGTTATTGGCATACCGTACACACATGAGCCAATATTCCAATTGGCCATCCGAAGAGATAGAGCGGTCGATACTACCGCTCTAGACACCAAATTAACAGCTATTGTGAAGCAGCAACGTCGTCGAGTGAGAATGTATTCATATTGGAGCGGTTTCTTCATGGCGACCATCTTGCACACGGTCACCCAGCAGAGACTGTGCACAGAGGTGAAGAGAAACAAAACCGTGCACACTTCGTGAATCTTGCAGAGGCATTGAACCAAGCGTCGTGCGATCTTCAGGATATTTGATGATTACAGCAATGACGTTCACATTTGGCGTCATATTGAAAATAAACATTACACTGATGATCATAGCCTTAATCTCATCAAAATCAATTACATCCATTTTGGCAGGTCTAATGAGGCACGTTCACAATGACGCAATCCGAGGGATTGTGCGGTCACGATCACCGCTCCAGACACCCAAATCCCAGTTATTATAAAGAAGCAATCTCGTTGAGTGAGTATTTGTTCATATCGGTGTGGATTTGTTAGGACGACCATCTTGCACACTGTCGCCCATCAGATACTGTTCATACAGGTGGAAGTTGCAGCACATTTTATCACGCATACATACAAACCGAATACGACATATCGATTAAATTAATCAGGAGACTCTTAGTTTAATAATGTTTTCGCCAAACTATCAGTTATTCAAGTAGCAACTAATACAATAATAACATATTCCTCTCAATTCAGGACAATGCCTCTTGTTGTAGCAGCGTAATGTAAATAGTACGATCCGCCTGATGTATGGACTCTGGCGCGTCACTAATACACATCTGGCCTGAAAGCATCTTTATTCGGCCTTCAAACATGAACTTCATGATATTAATGCCTACATTCGGTATTATGTGGAATGCACGACTATTCCGATTAATACTATAGTTCTCGTGTAACCATTTACCTGCAAGTATTACTAGTGATGACTTGGGGAAAATGTTAATTACATTGGCATATATCTTCACATACGTATATCGTAGTTGTTGTAGCTAGATTATCTCAAAGGAAAGCTTTGCCAGGAAAAGGAATTCCTCTTTATTTTTTCTCTATTATTTCCAGACTTACCAATCTGATCTTTTACCCTTGCCATATAATGCTGATGTGATGTCATAACCTGTTTTGCGTGGAATACTGGCAATACTTGAATGGTGCACTTTCCCATGCTTCCATAGAATTACATTAATTCTGCATGAATATCAAGTTTGTTCCAACTAGACCTGGCACAAGTATCGGTGTTATCATTCCACATGCTATGGAGCAGGGTGCATTGGTAGCACCGGAGATTACTGTAGATGACAATGTAGTTGTCACTCTAGCTGGGCAGTTTCCTGACATGATGTTGCCATCACCGCTCCAGACACCCATATCCCAGCTATTAACCATCAACAACGTCTTCGAGTGAGTATTTCTTCATATCGGAGCGGTTTCGTTATGGCGACCATCTTGCTCAGAGTCCTCCAGCAGAGACTCTGCACAGAGGTGAACAAGAACCAAGGCGTGCACATTTCGTGAATCGTGGGAAGGTACTGAAGAATGTTACGAACATTTGGCTATACTTTCGAAGACTGGCGGCGCTGATGGGCATCACTGTACATCCGTTGGCAGAAAGCGGAAGCGAGAGCATGAAAAACGTCATACGATCTTCATGAAGTTGTGGACATTTGACGACTACAGCAACGACGATACCATTCAGCGTTATTTTTAGTATGATCTCTGATGTGAGGCACGATCACAATGATGTTATGTTCTCGAAACTACAAACAACACAATCCACAAATGTGGTGCCTGTGTTTAGCTGGAAAATGTAATTGGTTTTGTGTGTCTTACTATGGAAGGTGCAATTAATGATCTATGGGTGTAATCATGCACGCTAGGTGTCGTGTTTTATCTACACAAAACAAATACACTATTATTAATACCATATATAAACGTTTTGTAGTCACTGGCTTTTGTCGTGTTACCGAAATATCCCTGATCTACGTACAAATCCTGGTATGTTAGGGCAGCTTAATCAGTCTGGGCGTATCTTCTAATATCACTCATACACTATGAAATCTTAACATTCATATGCCATATAAAACAAATCTGATCGACCATTTTTTTTATTGGAGCTCTATGTTTTCGGATTAAAACATTTTTTTTTGGAATATGCCCATTACAATAATCGGTTTTTATTAACAAATCACCCTATATCCTCAGTATTTCGGCGTTAGGTAGGGGTCTGAAAAGAGATAAATACATATTAATTTAACATTGACGCTTCGCTTTACGCAATGTTTAAAACCGTTTTTACAATTGTCTTAGAATGCGAATACAGCATTATTCGAACTTCTCCATTTATTTTTAATTTCTATTGCTTTGTGTTTTAAAATAATAATGTGTGGTTGATTGTTATTTTATTGTTTTAACAAATTGATGAATATATATTTAAACATATTGTTACAGTATATATTCATGGTTGCATATGGATAGGAGGCCGGCATCAATTGACCTTTTAAATATGATGTCGTACACCACGTGTTGGGGGATAGGTGTGGTCTGAACACATATTTGACACTTCGAGGTTTTTGGACTTAGGAACTGATGCGACGACACCTTTAACACATGTGCAACACGAGGACGCAACAGGTGTGAAAGGTCCTTTCAAAAATGACTACATTATATCAGTGCCTACATTCGATTATTTGGGGGATGCCTGACTGTTCTGATCGATAGCTCAAAGAGGAAGTAATATTTTTACCACACAATCAGCTATTCAAGTTGTAGTTAATACACTATTAACATATTCCTGTCAATTCAAGACAACGTCTGTTGTTGTAACATAGGGTGGATAAAACGATCAATCTAATGTATGGATTGTTCTTGACGTGTCTTCGATTTTAGACGTATCCTCAACGCCGAGACACATTTGAAGTGAAAAAACCTTTATAAGGCCTTCAGTCATGTATTTCTTGATATTAATGACTATATTCAGTATTATGTGGAATGCACGACTGTTCCGATTAATAACCTGATTCTACCTGTAATTATTTGCTCGCAAGTAATACTAGTGTTGATTTTGCTAAAAAAAAATGATTACATTGACGTATATTTTCTGTACAAAAATGCAATAGCTTCGCAAACGTACATTAACAATAAAACACAATTCATAGTGCAATATAATTTAATGGCAAAAAAGTATTGAAACAAATATATAATGCAAGACGATGCTTGCTCGTTTACATTTTACGGAAATTCGCAACATGAAAAACGATTTGCAAATCACACTCGAAACTGCCACAAATTGAAAAGAAGGCGGGAAATCGTGTGCCCTCCTCCACACATGCTGCTGTTAAATATATAGCAACCGTAATTGTTAACACTAGATATGCTAAATATATATTCAAAACATTTCTACCAGAAAGAATCGATTTAGAAATCAAAGGCGGGGTGCATCGGACTAAATCGGGGCAAGGTATAGAAGCATGTTGTGAACAGCTTACGGTGTATTCGAACACATGACGGCGCTGACAAGCATCACTGTACGTCCGGTGGCGAGATCAGAAAGCGAGAGCGAGAGCATGAAAAGCGTACTGCGATCTTCGCGCAGTTCCTGATATTGGACAATTTCAGCAATAATGGTAACATTCACTTTGTATTCAATATAATCACAGCACAGATGATCATAGGCGAAATCAGTTACATCCATTTCGTTCACAATGACGTTTCGTCCTCGATATATAGTGCCCCTGTTAAGCCTGAAGTTTAAGTGTTGGCGGTGTGTGATTATGAAAGTTGCACATTTTATCACGACACATGCAAACCGAATACGATATATAGTTCGACGAAACTAACCAGGAGACTGCTAATTTCATTATTGGTCACACGATGCAAACTTTGCAAATTAAGCTTGACAATTAATGCGTTGTGAGTGTAATCATGCACATTAAGTGTCGTGTTTCTTCGACACATCTACAATCAATATTAAATAGAATGGATAGCAGTGCTTAGGTTGCAGATATATGTTGCTGCTAAGTTTGTTATTATGTCTATACACTGCAAGCACACTACTATTAATACCATTTAAAACCGGTCAGCGGAAGTTATTTTTCTGTTTTCAGAGAATTACGATGACGAGAAATGTTGTTGCAATGTCGAAAACGATCACAGAAAGATGAGCTCGACAGCGAAGTGAAATATCAATAAAGCTGCAATGCTTGTTGAACAAACAGAATTAGTTGGCATACCGTAAACACATGTGTCAACATACCAAATGGTCATAATAAGGGATAGTGTGGTCGCTGCTACCGCTCCAGACATCGACATCCCATCTATTGTGAAGCAGCAACGTGGTCGAGTGAGTATTGTTTCATACCGTAGCGGTTTCGTTATGGCGACCATCTTGCGCACGGTCACCCAACAGAGAATATGCATAGAGATGAAGAATTTTATTTTAGATTTATATGTTTGAATAAATTAATTAATAAATATGTAAGCCTCTTGTTGTGACATATATTGATGGTTGCATGTGGATAGGAGGGCGGCGGAAATTGACTGTGTTTTTTAATCTGATGTCCCACACCAGTTATTCAGAGATTGGGTGGTCTGAACACATCATGAACACTATACGTGTTTTACGTACGAACGTATGCGACGACCCATTAAAACCATCGACAAAACTAGGAAGCAAAATGTGTGAAAATAACTCCATTACCCCTCCTTAAAAATATATCCATTACATCAGTGCCTACACTCGATAATTTGGGAATGCACAACTGTTCTGATTAATAACATAGACACTTAAACGGGGATTAAAGTTTTTTTTTAAACAATCAGTTCTTCAAGTTAAAATTAATACACTATTAACATATAATTTCACGACAATGTCTGTTATTGTGGCAGCGTAGTGTGGATAGTACGACCTGTCTCATGCATGGACTGTGTTTGGCGCGTCGTCGATTTCAGACGAATCTACAATAGGGATACACATCTGGCGTGTAAGCACCGTTAGTATAATATTATTGCATACCATCAGTAAAATGAGGAATGCACAACTGTCCTGATTAATAATATAATTCTACGTGTAACGATTTACCTGCAAGTAATACTAGTGATGATTTGGCTAAAATGTTGATGTTTTCCAGCTCGAGCTTATCCACGTATCGGTGATCACGTGCTACATGCTCTGGAACAATATGCAATGGTAACACCGGAAATTAGTGTAGTGGTCAATGTAGTGGTCATCCTAGCTGGACAGTTTTCTGACATTACCTTGTTAAAATGTGGGCGGCTTTCCTGGAATACTTTGGTTTGACGTTCGAAAGCGTAATGTCTTGTAATATCCTGCAAATATATTGTAATTGCAATTGAGAGAAAGGGGGTTATATTGTCATCGGCTCAATATCACCAACATACGAGCGCTCCGTAAGGGGTCGGAAAATATATATTTTGCGTGGTTCCCCATGTAGAATAAATAGGTATGACGCGGAGAAGCCTCACGAAATATTTGGTGCCTTGTTTCCGCTAAGTAATTATACTTTTCCTAAATACCCTAACTACAATAGAGTGACATGTATAGTATTTATACTTGGTTATACAAATTGTTTTCAAACTGTTTTAGTTTAATGTTTGAATAAATATATGAATAAATATACAAACCTCTCTCCGTGGTGATAGTTACTACAGCTGGTATTGTTTGGAATGCATGACTATTCTGATTAAAACTATACTTATATGTGTAATAATTTACCTGTAAGTAATACTGGAGACGATTTAGCTAAAGTTTAATTTTATTTACAATAGCATACTTCTTCATATACACACATTAACAATAAAACACAATTTATAGGGAATTATGATTTAATGTCAAAGAAAGTATTCAAGCAAATATATCATGTAAGACGACACTTGCTCGTTTACATTCTACTGGAATTCAAAACACATACATGCATTTGTTAACATGTCCTTCACTTTAGTGCGAACATTACGAAACAAGAATAAATAAAAGAAGCTATTGACAAACGAATTACAAAACACAGTCCAAACTGCTACAAACTGAAAATAAGCCGGCATATCATTTCCTTTTCCCACACTGACTGCAGTTATGTATACAGCCGCAGGAATTGATAGAACAATATAATATATAACATATAATCAACACGTTTTTACCAGAACGAATCGACTTGAACATGTCTTTTGCTTTACTACGAACATATCGAAACAAGAATAAATAAAGGCAGCTATTGACAAACGAATTACAAAAGACAGCCCAAATTGCAACAAACTCAAAAGAAGGCGGTACATCGTGTGCCACCCCCACAACGGCTGCTATTAAATATATAGCCACTGGAATTGTTAGAACGACATATGCCAAACATATAATCAAAATGTTTCTACCAGAACGAATCGACTTAGAAGTCAAAGACGGGATGTTTTCTAAATCAATGTGTCCTCCGATCGAATTCGTCTGCGCTGCGATTTGACGATGAGTTCGGACGATGACGCGAAATATTGTTGCAGTGGCGTAGACGATCACAGGCAGTATGACGTCGACAGCGAGGTGAAATATCATTAAAGCTGCAAAGTTTGTTGGTCGCTTAGAAGCAGTTGGCAGGCCGTACATACATGTGTCAAGAATCCAGTTGCTCGCCGGAGGGGATAGTGCGGTCGCCATCACCGCTCCAGACACCCATATCCCAGCTAGTATGAAGCAACAACGTCTTCGAGTGAGTATTTGTTCATATCGGAGCGGTCTTGTTACGGCGACCATCTTGCACACAGTGACCCAGCAGAGACTATGCATTAAAGTGAACATGAACCAAACCGTGCATATTTCTTGAATCCTGGGAAGATACTGAAGCATGTTACGAACATTTGGCGATGCTTTCGAACACACGGCGGCGCTGATGGGCATCACTGTACATCCGTTGGCGAGATCAGAAAGCGAAAGCGAGAGCATAAAAAGCGTCGTGCGATCTTCACGAAGCTGCGGATATTTGACGATTACAGCAACGACGATAACATTCAGCGGCGCCTGTGGCGCCTGTGTTTACCCGGGTGCTGCAATTGGTTGTTGTGTGTGTGAGACTATGGAATTTGCGCATTTTATAACGAACACGATATATCGTACGATAAAACTAATCAGGAGACTGTTAATTTCATTACTGGTCACATGATCCTAACTTTGTAAATTAAGCCTGGCAATTAATTATCTATATGTGTAATCATACGCGCGTCGTGCTTCATCAACAGTATTGCAATTAATGTAAAATGTAAGGTTTAACAGTTTCAAGTTGCAGAGGCATGATGCTGCTAAGATTCGTATTTTATCTACACAAATCAAATACACTATTTTAAATAATATTCATAACTAGACAGTAGGTTGACGAGCGCAAATTTTTCTGTTTCCAGAAAAGTAAATTTTTTTAGACACTGACGTGTGTTTTACCAAAACGTCCCTGATCTACATTCACATCCTGCTATGTTATGCCAGCTTGATCAATCTGGACGTATCTTAGAATATCACCCATACACCATGGAATCTTAACATTTATATGCTATATAAAATATAATTTGATGGAAACAAATTTATTGGCGCTCTCATTTCGGATTTAAATTTAATTTAAAAATGAAAAAAAATTGAAAATGCCATTACAAGTAATCAGTTTTCACTAACGAAGCAACCTACATGCTCAGTATGTCTTCGTTCTGTGGATGTTTGAAAATAGTGAAATACATATTAATTCACAATGATATGTGGCTTTACAACATAAAACAAAATTCCAATTGCTTTAAAATGCGTATACAGTATTATTTGCGCTTCTCCATTTCTTTTTAATTTCTTGTGTTTTTTGCTTTAAAATAATAAATTGTTTATTTTTTATTTTACTGTTTTAACAAATTGATAAATACATATTTAAATATCTTGTTATGGTATATATATTCATGGTTGCACATGGATAGGAGGCCGGGGGCAATTGACTATGTTTTAAACATTATGTCCCACACCATGTTTTGAGAGATAAGTGTGGTCTGAATTCATACTAAGCAATAAACGGTTTTTGGACTTTAGGAACTGATGCCACTACCCTTTAGATGTATCGGCATTACGAAGACGCAACAGGTGTGAAAGGTCCTTAAACATGACTCCATGACAACATATTATTTGTGGGATGCATGATTGGTATAATTGATAGCTTAAAGGGGAGTAATGTTTACCACACGTTCTGTTATTCATGTTGTAATTAATACAGTATTAACATAATCCTTGTATGTCAAATCAATGCCTGTTGTTGTAGCAGCACAGTGTGGATAATACGATGTATCTAATGTACGGACTGATTGATAGCTT
Organism: Lamellibrachia satsuma; assembly: GCA_033239005.1. NCBI lineage: Eukaryota > Metazoa > Annelida > Polychaeta > Sabellida > Siboglinidae > Lamellibrachia > Lamellibrachia satsuma. The sequence continues at coordinate 44,585 of BSQZ01000230.1, read as the reverse complement.
AAAGGGGGAGTGATGTTTTACCACACGTTCAGTTGTTCATGTTGTAATTAATACAGTATTAACATAATCCTTGTATTTCAAAGCAATGCCTGTTGTTGTAGCAGCACAGTGTGGATAATACGATATATCTAATGTACGGACTGATTGATACCTTAAAGGGGGAGTGATGTTTTACCATACGTTCAGTTGTTCATGTTGTAATTAATACAGTATTATCATAATCCTTGTATTTCAATGCAATGCCTGTTGTTGTAACAGCACAGTGTGGATAATACGATCTATCTAATGTACGGACTGATTGATAGCTTATAGGGGAGTGATGTTTACCACACGTTCAGTTGTTCATGTTGTAATTAATACAGTATTATCATAATCCTTGTATTTCAATGCAATGCCTGTTGTTGTAGCAGCACATTGTGGATAATACGATGTATCTAATGTACTGACTGATTGATAGCTTAAAGGGGTAGTAATGTTTTACCACACGTTCAGTTGTTCATGTTGTAATTAATACAGTATTAACATAATCCTTGTATTTCAAAGCAATGCCTGTTGTTGTAGCAGCACAGTGTGGATAAAACGATCTATATAATGTACGGAATGTTTGATAGCTTAAAGAGGGAGTAATGTTTTACCACACGTTCAGTTGTTCATGTTGTAATTAATACAGTATTAACATAATCCTTGTATTTCAAAGCAATGCCTGTTGTTGTAGCAGCACAGTGTGGATAATACGATCTATCTAATATACGGACTGTTTGATAGCTTAAAGGGGAGTAATGTTTTACCACACGTTAAGTTGTTCATTTTGTAATTAATACAGTATTAACATAATCCTTGTATTTCAAAGCAATGCCTGTTGTTGTAGCAGCACAGTGTGGATAATACGATCTATATAATGTACGGACTGATTGATAGCTTAAAAGGGGAGTAATGTTTTACCACACGTTTAGTTGTTCATGTTGTAATTAATACAGTATTAACATAATCCTTGTATTTCAATGCAATGCCTGTTGCTGTAGCAGCACAGTGTGGATAATACGATCTATCTAATGTACGGACTGATTGATAGCTTAAAGGGGGAGTGATGTTTTACCACACGTTCAGTTGTTCATGTTGTAATTAATACAGTATTAACATAATCCTTGTATTTCAATGCAACGCCAGTTGTTGTAGCAGCACAGTGTGGATAATACGATGTATCTAATGTACGGACTGATTGATAGCTTAAAGGGGAGTAATGTTTTACCACACGTTCAGTTGTTCATGTTGTAATTAATACAGTATTAACATAATCATTGTATTTCAATGCAATGCCTGTTGTTGTAGCAGCACAGTGTGGATAATACGATCTATCTAATGTACGGACTGTTTGATAGCTTAAAGGGGGAGTAATGTTTTACCACACGTTCAGTTGTTCATGTTGTAATTAATACAGTATTAGCATAATCCTTGTATTTCAAAGCAATGCCTGTTGTTGTAGCAGCACAGTGTGGATAAAACGATCTATCTAATGTACGGACTGTTTGATAGCTTAAAGAGGGAGTAATGTTTTACCACACGTTCAGTTGTTCATGTTGTAATTAATACAGTATTAACATAATCAATTTCAAAGCAATGCCTGTTGTTGTAGCAGCACAGTGTGGATAATACGATCTATCTAATATACGGACTGTTTGATAGCTTAAAGGGGAGTAATGTTTTACCACACGTTAAGTTGTTCATTTTGTAATTAATACAGTATTAACATAATCATTGTATTTCAATGGAATGCCTGTTGTTGTAGCAGCACAGTGTGGATAATACGATCTATCTAATGTACGGACTGTTTGATAGCTTAAATGGGGAGTAATGTTTTACCACACGTTCAGTTGTTCATGTTGTAATTAATACAGTATTATCATAATCCCTGTATTTCAATGCAATGCCTGTTGTTGTAGCAGCACATTGTGGATAATACGATGTATCTAATGTACTGACTGATTGATAGCTTAAAGGGGTAGTAATGTTTTACCACACGTTCAGTTGTTCATGTTGTAATTAATACAGTATTAACATAATCCTTGTATTTCAAAGCAATGCCTGTTGTTGTAGCAGCACAGTGTGGATAAAACGATCTATATAATGTACGGAATGTTTGATAGCTTAAAGAGGGAGTAATGTTTTACCACACGTTCAGTTGTTCATGTTGTAATTAATACAGTATTAACATAATCCTTGTATTTCAAAGCAATGCCTGTTGTTGTAGCAGCACAGTGTGGATAATACGATCTATCTAATATACGGACTGTTTGATAGCTTAAAGGGGAGTAATGTTTTACCACACGTTAAGTTGTTCATTTTGTAATTAATACAGTATTAACATAATCCTTGTATTTCAAAGCAATGCCTGTTGTTGTAGCAGCACAGTGTGGATAATACGATCTATATAATGTACGGACTGATTTGTTAACACTTTCACTTTAGAGCGAACATTACGAAACCAGAATAAATAAACTGCTACAAATTGAAAATAAGCCGGCATATCGTTTCCTTTCCCCACACTGACTGCAGTTATGTATACAGCCGCAGGAATTGATAGAACAATATATGCCAAACATATAATCAACACGTTTTTACCAGAACGAATCGACTTGGAAGTCAAAGACGGGATGTTTTTTAAATCAATGTGTCCTCCGGTCGAATTCGTCTGCGCTGCGATTTGATGATGAGTTCGAAAGATGACGCGAAATATTGTTGCAGTGGCGTAAACGATCACAGGCAGTATGACGTCGACAGCGAGGTGAAATATCATTAAAGCTGCAAAGTTTGTTGGTCGCTTAGAAGCAGTTGGCAGGCCGTACATACATGTGTCAAGAATCCAGTTGCTCGCCGGAGGGGATAGTACGGTCGCCAACACCGCAGCAACAACGTCTTCGAGTGAGTATTTGTTCATATCGGAGCGGTCTTGTTACGGCGACCATCTTGCACACAGTGACACAGCAGAGACTATGCATTAAAGTGAACGTGAGTAGTACCTTATAGCATATTAAACCTCACTTTTATCAACATCTTCATCCGGTTGCGCGCGCAGCCGAATGTACATAGCGCCATCTAACGACCGACGAGAGCGCAGCGCGCGTGCAGCACCCTAGCGGATATTATAGCGACCGATGCGTGCAAGCGCACGCGTGCATGCACGTGTGTGTGCCTGTGTGTGTGGTCTTCTGGGTAACACGTGCGCTCTTTAGCGACTGCGACTGAATGGTGGACTGTCGGGTGGGGAGATTTTTCGGGTAACAGGTGCGCTCTCTAGCGACTGCGACTGAATGACGGGCTGACGGGCGGGTTGGTGGACTGACGGGCGGGGACACCTAACGGACTCATGTTATTGACCTAGTAAGGAGACGAACAAAAGCGTACGGTGCACACGTATTTTATTGAATAAAACAAAGCGGTAGCGATACAATCGTAACGACAACAGTACAAGCGTGTTCGGATGAATACAACGGGTATGATGAGTTGACTTGCGGATGTCGACCATCGCGCCAGAGGTCGCGAACTTACGGGTGTCTCCACCTCACCAGAGGTTCAGTACGATGTGCGATAGTATGGTATACCCTTTTTTAGTAGGTTAATCCAATCGAACACGCGACAATCGTTAGCAACCAGATCAGTCCGGAATGCATTTACGAAAGTTCTCATAGGAGCGCCGTTACATCGAAACATTATATAAGTTACACAATATTGTCCACAAACGTTAGACAGTGGACTCTGAAGTCTCTTGCTATTATGAGTCCACTCGGAACAGTGTTTGTTCAAGAAGGCGCTGAACGCGGCGTGAAGGGGCGGTAGACCGTACGAACAGAAGTATTCGCCGCGTCCGTCGGAGGATAGGTACAGTGCTATCCAATGTTCGCCCGGTTCGTCGCCGTTGTCGGTGTTGCACACGAAGGCGATCGGCAAAGCGTCTATTGTTTTAGGCAGTCCGTCTTTGGGTACAACGCCACCAAAGATGGACGCGGTGTTCGAATCCATCGCCAGTACACGAGCAATCTGCAGGGTGTCCATCTCAGTAGTCGTAGATGACGTTGCGATTCTTGTCGATTTCCAGCACGGATTCGAATTCGGCGTAGGCGACGACGTTCACGGTGGCGCGAAGCGCTTCTCGGAAATGAAATTCGATGCGCAGGTTGCCTTTTTGTACCAGATTGAAGCAGGGACCGTCGCACTGGTCGGGGGTCAGATCGAAACAGAAGAAGGTGTAACCGTCTCGGTAGTCGTCGCGAGTCAGATCGTTCCCTTCGTCCTGCCAGATCTTGCCGGTTGAGTTGAACAGGCTCGTGTAGCATCTGACGAAGAGGTTGTCCTCGAAGTTGGGCTGGAAGGGTTTGGAAGGTATCTGACGTCCGTCCACGTACACCGAGTGGAAGCTTATGGCGTTGTTCTTGGCGTGAAACGGGTTTTTATCGTACGCACCGTTGTAGGCGTCGTTGTCGATGCAGCACAGTACGAGACGTTTTGGCAGCGTGTTGAGGAACAGGTTCTCGTGCGTGTGCGACCGAGCCCCCGCGGGAATGGAGTACACCTTGATACTGACGGGTCGTAACGGATACTTGACCGTACTCTTCTCGAGTGCTTTGATGTGAGCCAATTGCACGGCTGGATTGAGGGTGGCCTTCTTGACGAACAAGGTTGCATTGACGATCGTTATCTTGTAATCGGGGGCTGCTCCTCCAGCCATCAACGCAAACGACGGCTTACTACGCACCAGTCGTATCTTGACGTCGACTCCGTTGATTAGGAATTTATCCTGTAGAAACATATCCACGTGGAGGCGACCCATCATGTCGACCATGCGACTGCCTGTTATGTATTCTCGTCGATTCACGAACCCGGGGTTAGGATCGACTCCACCCGCCAGCTCGACGGCGCTCATGCGACTAGCCTTGTCCTTGTACCACAGTTGATTCGTCAGCTGCGTCGACTTGGCACCGACTCCGTAAGTCAACAGCGTTTCCACGAAGGCCCTATACGCGTACGTGTTGGTCGACTGGGTCACGAGCGTGCCGTTCAGGAAGACGTCGACCTGGCTAAACAGCGAATGCAGCCAGTTGTTCACCGGGTGCAGCCGCATCGAGATCGGCTCCGTTGGGTTGCGTCACCTTCACCTGCACGTGTAGCATCGTGTTGGCGAGATCTATGTAATCATCGCCCGAACCGGGGATCAAGAATTCTATCGGACCTCCAGAGTCCAGAGATGCCGTGGGTTGATGTTCCACCACGTGACTGGCGATGATGCAGTTCTGAGTGGGAGGCACGGTAAAGAGATCCAGCTCGCTCTTGACCCCCTCACACGACTGTCTATGTACGAATGCCATTGTTGATCTCTCGTTTCTTGAACGTCCGTCTCTCGCTTCGTCTCTTTACTATAGTGATTGTCGTCTTCGGGGATGGTTGTTTTATACCCTTAGTTAAAGTCAGGCTGTTGTGGTAGCGCAACAGAACGTCCAGTCCACGACCTCATTGGTATTGTACACCGACGAAGTCGGGCAGCGCACCGCCGACAGGGCGAGTGTAAGAATCGTAATTCGACGGGAAGTCCGTAAGTCATCGGTGCGCCTGTGCTGGTGGTCTCGTGTCTACTATACACGATCGTATACGGTGTGTTCGTGTAGGAGATCGGATAGTTCACGTGTTTATACACGAGCGTCATTGTCGAATATGTCGATCTCTCGTTTCTTGGACGTCCGTTTCTTGCGTTGATACTTTACTGCATTGATTCTCCCCTTCGCAGTCGGTCGCTTTATACGTTTACCCGGGGGAGATCGAAGTCCCGTCAACACGGCGTCGGTGACGCGTCGCTTGGCAGCCGTTTTTATGTTCTGGCCCGATAAGACATCGCCGGCTATACGAACGCCGGTCTTCAACGCTCCCTTACCCAAAGCCACGGCACCTCTCTTGATGAGCGGCATGGCGCTGCGCAACAGACCGCTGAACAGACTGCCCAGTCCGTGACCTCGTTGGTATTGCGCACCGGCGAAGTAGGGCAGCGCACCACCGGCCTGACGCGCGTAATAATCGTTGTAGTTCATTAGAACAGCCCGGTCTTGCGTCGACGAAAATGAAGCGTCACCGTCACTCGACCGTATTCGAATGGCACGCGTCGACCCATGTCGTCTCTTATATCCACTTCGATCGAGTGGAAGTTCGAGCGCAACAGAGGTATGTAGTGAACGTTAGTGAAACGTTCGGACACCCGCTCACCGTGACGTCCGCTAATCGGAATGGATCGCAACAGCGGCGCGAGAGTGTCACCCACTATACGAGACTCCACGACGTCCGTGTATACGTATAGGGTGTTGAACCCCTGCGTCATGTCCACCACGTCAGGGGCTTCGATGTGGAAGGGGTACGAGGAGTCGGAAGTTCGAGAGACGGAATCGAACGACGACGCGGACGTAGCAGTCGTTTCCTTTGAACCGGTGATCACTTTCTTGTGGAATCCTAACATGGAAGTAGTCGAACTGTGGTACGGTATGGTGAACACGGTGTTCTCCGTCATGTGTAACGTCATTTTTTGAGTGACGGAACTATAGCTCATTTGTGCTCGTGTCTTCTCCGTTCTCAGACTGTACAGTCCGTTGTTGACGTGGTGCATCAATGTTAACGGATCGTCGTAATATCCACACGACAATTTCGCGCGTCGAGTCACGTCGGAAACATCGACCTCTTCGAGGAATAACCAGACATCGTTCTCCGTGACGTTGTACCAAGTGTGCGAATACTGCATCTCTGTCAATCCGCACTCCCACTCGCCGATCAGCTCGACACGGTGAGGCAACTCCGTGACGTAATGGGTCAAGGTGTTGTCGATGTGCGTCTTCATAGAAGCGTTGCTAGGCAGCGTCATGTAGAAATCAGTCGTCATTGCGTTTCAACGTGGGATTGGGTAGTAGATAGCCCAACGAGCTACTCAACAGAGCCGTCCACAGATTAGAATCGTCGTGACCGACAGTCAGGTTGTAGATGCTTATCACGATGACCGTGTACAAGATGACGATCTGACACAGAAACACTATCTCCTCTTTGGGACACTTGATACCGAACAGATGCCAAGGAGTGCTGTCGTTCGATGCGTCGGTGCAATCCTCTTCCTCCTCTTCCTTCTCTTCCTCCTCCTCCTCTACGACGACAGTGTGCGGTGCCGTGTCTTCATCCATAATGACAATCCGTCTCGCGTCGTTTAGTCTTTATAGCGAAGTGAGCGACCTGGCGTCGATCCAGCTGTTGAATTTGGACGGATATCCGAACCATTTCACCAAAGCATTCGTTCGAGCGCCGACCTTACGACGTTCCAGCACCGCTTCCACTCGGAACACTTTATCGCTCGCTATCACCACTTTTTGCAGCTCCAGTTCGTAGAAGGTGCCTTCCAGCACGTCGCCGAGATCGTCTCGTAGACGGTACACGGGTGGATCGGAGGGGTGAACTTCGTGCACGGTGAACACCTCTTCGCTCCAGTTCGTCTCGTAGCCCTTTTCGAACGTGCGTTTGTACTTGCTGATACGCACGCGATCCGACACGCGTAGCTTGGGTACGCCCTTACCGTCGTGTCCGTACAGACGTTGCCACACCGTTTCTTGAGTCTTTGTGGTCACCTGCGACGGAGCCATACCGAGACTGCGGTGGCGGGTGTTGTTGTACGTTCGCATCAGATCTGGAAGGACGTCGATGTAACGCCACGACTGAACTTTCGTGAAGTAGCGCCACATGCGCTTCTTCAACGTCTGGTTGAATCGTTCCACGATGCTCCCCTTCGTCTCCGCGTTGTGTGTGGCGAAGTGATGAACGCCTCGTTTTCGTAAGAACGTCTGAACGGATTTATTCAGAAATTCCATTCCACGACCAACGACGCGGCGGACTTGCTAGACATAGGAACGCATTTGGCTCGCTTCGAAAAGACGTCGATCGTCGTGAGGAGAAAGGTCATACCGTCGTTGTCGTCTTTCAAATTCGTCAGGTCGACGAGATCGGCCTGCCACTGTTGATTCATACCACCCACGATGACGCGTCGTCTCTTGAAACGCCGTCTCGCTGGTTTGTGTAAGCTGTAGGCGTCCTGTTCCGACAACCATCGCGCAACTATTTTCCGTGGCGTGTGTGTGACGCGTCGCAAGGCATCGACTCCTCCGTAACTACCTACCCGACTCGGATCGAAATAGACCTTCTTCAGTGTCTTCGTCATCGTTAAAATAGAAGATCCGATGCGTTGACGACGATGCCGGTGACGTTGACGGTTCTCGAGTACTGACGAACGACGAGGAGTGCACTGACGTATAGTAGGACGCACGTTATTGCTCCCACAACGGTAACGACCGAACAACAGTCTGGCAACGAAACCATAGTCCGAATAATACCTGTTGTATAAGAATTCCGGCTGCAATGTCACCGAGCGAAGTAAGTCCGTTAAACAATAGCGTAGCGACGATGGAACGATGCGTGTCTTGTGAATCCAACGACATGAGTGGGTTACGACTAAGACGTAGTCTCCTTATAAGGCGAGCCAACGAGGCGGTGTAGGTGTGGGGTGTCTCGGACGAGCGTGGGGTGTCCAACGTAGAGATTTTCGTGCGCTACCAACAGCACGCGGGGTAGCGGCAGATCGGCGAGAGAGAGAGTCCGTTTGTATGTAGGTTCTCCGGGCTGCGTTACCGATCAACTCCATGGGTATGTTGACGGTGCGGAGTTGTTTCGCGAGCGACCTCCAACCCGTTGGAGCGTCGGTCTTTCTCTTACGTAACAGATCGTGAACGAGATCCACCGCGTTACTTCCCGCAACGGGAACACCCTCGTGCACGAGTTCGCCTCGATCGCTCCACGCGACGTTTCTTTTGAGATGTTCCATCAATCGTCTGGCTTTGACCTGCAGACTCTTGGGAACGGTATCCAAGACGGTAGCCTCCAGTCTTCTAATAGGAGTGTCCTCCTCCTCCTTCTCCTCCTCCTCATCCTTCGTCTTTGAATCTTTCGTCGGTTCATTCACCGAGATCGTGCGTATCGGTTCCTTGACGCGTTTGTCGACCAGACCGTTGTACCGTTGCAACACCTGATTATACAGCGTTACCTTTATCCCGTCGTCGAGGTCCTTTCTATCAAGGATGGTCTTCATCTCCTCGTCGAGGGTTTGCACTATCTTACCTACGGTATCCGTTGGAGGAGGAGGAGGTTGCGAACGAAGTGCATCCAACAATCGAGGGTCTACCAAAGCCATCTTTCGCGCGTGATCCATGCGTCTAATTCCCGGTCAACACCTGACGAAGCAAGGGCAACAAGACCGAACCAGCCAACGGAGCTAGGAAGGCCGATAGGAAACCTCCGCTCTGTCCCTCTGTTCTTCGTTAGTATGTTGTAAGCGGCTAGTGCACACAGCAACTTGGCGTCTGCGTTGGCGATGATGGCCTTTTTTATGCTGTTGTTCTTGACTCTGGCCAGCGTCTGGATGCACAAAATGTGTTTCTTCACGAGCCCAGACATGGTGCGAATGAAGAGACGATCCACACACTCGATCTTTTATACCTTCGGTAAGTACACGTACTGCACGTCGTCGTCTGGAAAGATGGCCGTACGCAGACGCATGTCCTCGGGCGTGTCCTGTTTCAGATCGACCAATAGATAACCGTACGGTAACCTCGTGGCGTCTTTAAACGCCTCTTGCACGAACTTACCGCGTCCCGGATACATCTGTCGAGCCAAGGTCGTCATCTGCGATGCGTCGCGTGGATTCTTGAACACCACCATGTACTGCGAATTCAGACTGATGGTGCGACTCTCTTTGTTTTTAGGGAACAGGTTCTGTACGAGATACAGCACGGACGTGTTCCTGTGGTGGCTTTTTTTAGTGAACAAGGTCGTGACCCGTTCGTCCGTTTCCGCCATGAGATCGTCTATGACGATGAGGTTCCTAGTTGCAGGATCGAACATGGCCGCTGTTGGTAACCCTTCCTCGAATCGCACGTGAGTCAAGTCCATCGTTGCGTAAGTCTCTTGCCATTCTCCGTAACACCACGTTATTTGTTCGGGTGGCGGGTCGATCATCGCAGCGGCGTGACGCAACATACGCGTCACGAAAGTACTCTTGCCGCATCCCGTTGGTCCAGCGACGATGCACGTGAAGGGGTGTTTCCATCGCGCGTCCATGGTCTGTTATGACAGACCATCGAACCGCGTCGTCTTATCTACACGTCCGTCGGACCCGTGCTCAAACCGTCCTCGTGCACCACGCGTTTGGCGTAGAAGTAGGTGAGTGCCGCTCGTTTCTGCACGTACGTCATCACGGTCGATTTATACACCCGAAACCCGCGGTTCTTTCCGCTTCCGCTCCGGCGACTGGTGAGCACCTCCAGGAACGTCTCCTTGTCGATGGTGTTGTGTCGTTTGCTCAGACCTTTGGTGCTGTACTTGTCGATTGATCCGAAACAATAGTACGTCTTGCTACACAAACCCACGAATCCGTCGCCCGACCATTCCACCTTGAACAGTCCCGGAGTTATCTTGTCGAACGCTCGTCGCATCTTGCAGCACTCTTCACCTCCGACCCACTGTCTGTTGGCGAGTCGACAGCGCACGTACTCGTCCCGATGTGCGTCGCAACATTCCGACGGGAGCCATTCGGATCGATGTCGAAAATAATGTTCTCGTAGTGCAGGGGTCACGAGGGCATCGACTGACTCGTCGGCCAAGGCCAAATAGGCACTATCCGTATCAATCTCGCAGTATTGGAACAGAGGACGCTCCACGTATCTGTTGATGAAGTCGTAATAGAACTGCAGCATGCGCATCTTGGCGTACTGCAGAACGAAGAATCCCACGTGTACAGGCAAGGCATACGTCACTGTTCTCTTGCTCATCTCTATCTCGTACGCGTCGTCGACGACGACGTCGAGTTGCCGGAATCGACGATCGTTGACCAGGCGCGACGCCGACTTCTCCGTGCAGTAGTTGACGTCGCGATGTCGGTCCACGTTGGTGATGGTTTTTCCGTAGCCCGAGTTTCCCAGCAACTTCATGGTGTCCGCGATGATGGCCTTGTCGCTGTGAACGTCTCCCGCGCGTCTGGCCTCGGACACGGCATCGCCGAATCGACGGAAGCACGGAATCGGATCGTATTCGACGACCTGATAGACGTGTAACACCTCGAGTCCGTGGTCCAGATACCATCGCAACAGAGGCGTGGCGAGCAGTATCTTATCACCGTAATAACTGCCCACGAGCATGCGTCTCGAAGTCGTAATGATGTTGTGCTCTTCGGCGTATCGACGCATGAACGGACCGAGATCCTCGCGTACCAGACTGACGTTCTTGAACACGGGCTGCATCTCGGCAAAGTGATCGCGCAGTTCTTCAGGCACGCAAATGTCGCATTCGATCATGCCGAACACGGTTCCGTCACGCACGTCGCTCAGGATCTGTTGTTGAGTCATCGTCCACTGAACGCGTCGACGTCGTCGTGGAAACGCGGCGTCCAGACACCGTTTTACGCACGGTTCTCGTCTCATCTTTTTCCACTCGCATTCCCACAGTTCGACGACCTTGACGAAGTGACGTAGGTAGGCGGTGGTCTTTCGGGTCTCGACGAGCAGTTCGGTCATGGTTTTCCCGTTGACGGAATTGACCTCTTCTCGATTGCACGAGCAACCGTGGAAAAAGCACCCTTGGAACTGATAAGCCGTCTTCGTCTCGCTGCACCAACCATCCACTCGATGTTTACCTATCCGTTTCTCTCGTCCGTTGGTCTGATGTCGTATGGAAAGTCCCGTACGTTCGGATTCCCACGTCAGCCATTCCGAAGCCGGGTCGGAAGTCGTTCTCAAAGCGTCGTCGCGTGTACCACCCCATGGGCATGTCTTGCATGAGCGACCATAGGTACAGCGCGTTCGCGTCGTATCCGACGATCGCTCGACACGGATGAGACGTCTCTCCGTACTCGTTCTCCGTAGGTCTTCTTGGGAAGGTCGTTGAACAGATGCAGCAAGGTCAGACCCGGTACGCTGATGCCTTGCTTGAACATGTCTATTCCACGCTGCTGATAGAAGTCAAACTGTCGGTCGATGGCCTGCAGAAAGGGAACCACGTCCCTGTTGTTATACCAGACGAGAAAGTCGCGCAACGTCGACATACCGTTGTCGTGCCACGCCTCCTGACAACTGACGTAGTCCTCGTCGGAAATACCTTCGTTCTTCAATCGACTGAAGAAGGCCTCTTTCGGAGGTAGAACGGTGTCGTCGAGCTTCTCCAGCCGATCCATGTACTCGTACGGGAAATGACCTTTCGTCACCTCACACCCGTACGCTTTCAGATACTTGGCGTAACTGAATCCGGGAGCTAGGTAGTTGGTCATGTCTAGGAATTTCAACTGATTCGTCGAAAGACACATGAAAGCGTTGTTGCGTTTGATGACGAAAAACGATCCGCTCTCTTCTTCTTCTTCTTCTTCTTCTTCTTGTCGTCTCTCTTCTCTCTCCTCTGTCTTTGCAACGGTTAGGAAGTAGGGCACGAGGAACTGTTTGACGACATTGAGATCGTACTGACCCGAATTGAACCCGATGACGGGTAACTGACGCATCCATCCATACAGTTGCCACATCAGCTTTTTGTACGGATTTTTTGTACTTCGACTTTTCTTGTCGTTGGCCTCTCTCGTAGTCTCCTCTTGCTCGTCCCATTGCGTCAATTTTTCCGCGAGCTGATGCATCACGTTCTCGTACGAGTCTTTGATGCAGTCGTACGCGGCGTTGCTCATCGACATCAGAATGGTCATCATGTCGATCGTCAACTTGTTGGGGTCTCCGTTCGTGACGAGACATGTCACTCGTTCGTGTCCCGTTACGTTTGAGGCCACGCTGACGCTCAGTGGAACGTGACGCGCGATCCATCGAACCTCGCTGTCGGAGGGAAGGTGTTCGGTGTCGAACCAACATTCGAAATCAAAAGTGGCTCTGTACGGGTAGTACCGCAACGACTCGTTCACTCGGATGTTCTCGTCGTCCAGTCGTTCGAATATCGACAACGTGGAATGGTACACGCCTCCAGGAAAGACTCGACGTACAAAACCCGTACACGTACTCTCGTGCACGCGTAGGTTCCATGTGCGTTTCCACAACGAGTTGCATGTTCGACATCTGTACGAGTGACAGTACATGCGTATATCGCTGATGAAGGAGAAATGCGTCTCGTGAAGGTTGAGGTAGAGCGTGGTAGGGTATTTACAGATCGATCGACGGATGAGTTCGGCGGTTGGTCGTTCGTCGTCGTTCTCGTTCGGTTTTACGAGACTGTACACGCACACGTTCGTCTGGAACGTGGTCTCGACACGATAGAGGTCTTTCACCGAGACTCCGGCAAATTTCTCCATGGGTACACCGTCTTGAGCATACGTCTCGTACAGCGTCTTCACAGCTGGTTTCAACCGACGTACGTCGCATCCTCGTTGTAGGGCCAGACATCGACAGAGACACAGGTTATCTCCGTACCGTCTGCCGTGGTTGAGGTCCGCTTCCAATCCGACGACTGCTTTGTTCTTCTTAATGTAGAGCGGAAGGGGTATCATTCCCGCGCATCCTATCGGATGATCGATGATACGATTGACGAAAAAAGTGGCGTTGGTCACGAGCTCGCACACCCACGCGGAATCAGGTCTTTGATTGATGGCCCATTGCAAGACGTCGGCTTCTCGGATTCGTTCCAGAAACTCATCAAAGTCCTTGCTGTTGGTTATGAGACTGGGTTCGTCCAGGTACCGTCCACAACAGTTACAAGACGCGTGATAATACCTGTATCGATCCGTGTTCTTGTTTCTCAACACGAATGCGTAACTGAGGTTAATCTTGAAGGCAGTGGTCTGTTCCAGGAACACGTTCCTCAACGGTGCTTCTAGAACGGTCGTGTCTAGAGTCGTTAATCTGTAATTGTACCTACTCTGGAGAGGTCCCCTCGCCACGCATGTCCTTATGGAGGACCAGTGATCCCGAACGACGTCTAACAAGTTCGTCGACAGAGCGTCTGGGAAGGGAAGACGCTCGGGTGGGTCAACGGGGTCTTCGTCGGTGACTAGTGGGTGATGAGGTGGTAGTGGTGGTGGTGGTGGTGGTGTTGGCGCACACGCGTGTTTGATCAAATAGTCACGTCTGGCAAAATTCTTTCCACATTCAACACACGTGAATGTCTTGGTCTTTCTTTCTTTTTTAAGACGACATGTTGTTCTTACGTGATGCCGCAGATCGTTCCATCTTTCAAACGTCGCTTCACATTTACACGAGAATTTCGTTTTCTTCGCACGATCGTCTTGAGAGGGGTCTTCTAAACAATCACCAGAGGGCGCTATCGAATAAGAATGTTCTTTCTCAGATGGGTGACTCTCTAAGTGGCTTCGTAGAGCCGCATACGATTCGAACGCGAGTCCACAGTGACGACATAGATGACGTTTCATGATACCAACGACGTATCTACAACTGACAGACATTGACTCTCGTTATAACATATATACGGTTCAGAACCGTTCGTTATTTATTATATATCCGAGAGAGAGCGTTCGTTATACAAACGACACCACGACCGTACGGTGGCGACGTCTGATGGACGGACAAACGACACCAAGACCGTACGGTGGCGACGTCTGATGGATGGATGGACAAACGACACCAAGACCGTACGGTGGCGACGTCTGATGGATGGACAAACGACACCAAGACCGTACGGCAGCAACATCAAACGTGAATGCTACATCGACACAAAGCGGGTATACTCTCCAGAATTGCTTTGGGAAAACAAGCGGTACATTTCGCATGGAGTTCAGGCGAATATTGCACTTTCGTAAAACGGAAACGGTTTAATACAGTCATTTATTAAGGATTGACTCTACTGCAAGTTCCTTCTCCTAGAGGCGACTCACACGAAGGCGATATCGAACGAACTGCGAGTTCCTTTCGTTAAACATAATTCCTTCGGAGGTTTCTTTACGATAAAGAGGACTGACAGCTCGCACTATAAATATATATATATATATATAAATAATTCTTTACGAGAGAGCGTAAATAGAGTCTACGAAGAATTTCTACGACGACAACACGTATCATATTTTGTTTAATTTTTTTATTATGTTGTAATAATGTCATACATATACGATTCGACTTATATATGATGATGATGCTGGGTTTATGGATCTTTATGATCTCGACAGTGACCCCCTAGCTTACGATCTGTTATCGATACGGCAGTGGCTAGTATATGAATAACTTGTGGGCTGTTAACCACGACAGAGGTTAGGTAATGTTGATGATTATAAGTCTTTTCCGCAGAGATGTATATATATAACAACATAACAACATAACAATATATTCACGAATTTTCATTTCTACAGAAGCGGTTATATTCAATGTTCGTTTCTACAAAGTATGTTTCTACAACGGTTATAATGTTCGTTTCTACAACGGTTATAAAGTTCGTTTCTACAACGGTTATAATGTTCTTTTCTACAACGGTTATAATGTTCGTTTCTACAACGGTTATAATGTTCGTTTCTACAACGGTTATAATGTTCATTTCAACAGCGGCTGTGTTCAATGTTCATTTCGATTCCAACTGAAGATGTCGACGAACTCCCTTCTGCCAATCCGTCGATGTTATAGTGACGGCCACGTCCTGGCACACGTTGTGAGTTGTCATCTCGAGTGACAAACGACTGTTTTGACGTTCGAGCGTGATCTTACGACCTATCACCTCTTCGAGGATGACATCGCATACCTCCTGCGTCATGTCTTCGTTTGGCGTACGTGGCTTAAACACAGCCGGGGTGTCGTGTGGTGACACAATAACGGTGGTTTCTGGTAGAACGAACAATACCGGCGTCTCGTCATCCGTCGAATCGGAACCGTCGTCGTCTTCCGGTTGCGTTAGAGGACATCCCTCCGGCTGTGGTGATGAAGGTGATGAAGTCGTCGATCTCTCGATTGGAAGGTCATCGTTTGTTCTCATCGTCTCCTCCCTGACGCGTTGCAAACCAGCCTGCATTCGTCTCAATTCATCGACCGGTATCATCGCTGATCTCTTTGCTCTCGGTGCTATCCACTTCGGTGTTGCAAAGACGACTTCGTCGTCGTCGCTCGATGGGGCCGCCCTCTTGTACGCGTCTTTGATGCGCTGCAAACCACTCTATTGAATAGAAAAAAGATTAGTACATATATGAACCGTATTGTTCAGTTAAAAGCTCTCTCACCTTAACTTTCACTTGGTGTCGCCACTGTATACTATTACACGTTGACATTACTTCTATACCTATCCAACTCACGACGTGCAAGATCGTGCTGTCTGAAGGTATATCGCTCCCTGAATCTAAATTCGCTATACGAGCCATCTCGGAGCACGCGTATTCCACAGCGGCTTTCTCTACAGCCAGGTTAAATTGTTGTTCGTTATACATACTTTCGGCGCGATTGGCTATTCCGTCTATTCGACGCACCGTTTCCATACAGCTATCGCTGCCGTCGTCGTCGTCGCTGCCGCTGCTGCCACCGCTGCTTACTACTATAACAGCGGGTCTGTCCCCCTCCTCCGTCTTGACGTCGTCTGTTATCACAACGAGTGAGTCCGATATCGAAGAAGAAGAAGAAGAAGAGAATAAATCGTTACAGCTATTATCCTCTAACCACTTCCTCACCTTTTTTTTTCCGTCGATAGCGGCGGTGGTAGCAACGACGGACGCATCGACAACAGCGGTTGCAGCTTCGTTCTGTCAACAAAGTTACATATTTATGATATTAATCTCCTCCGCAATGTAATTTACGTACTCTCCGGTCACACGCTTCCTGATGACAACCGTGACCTGGCTGCCTCGCAGTGTCGACATCGACTCGTAACGTTGTTCGTCCGTCTCCAGCTGCACGTAATCGTTTGCTGTGAAACCTAGAATTTTGACGGCATTTGCGTCAAAACAAGTACACCAGCACTCGCACCCGATACTGTCTGCCAGCAGTACACGCAGAGCGAATCTGTTCACGTGCTCACGCTGGTAGCCGTGCACTGCGCAGACGTGGTTGGTGAGTCGTTTGGGACATTTAGTGCAAGCCCTGTAAAACACGTATTTATTTTGAACGCCGAGGGCCGCTACTGTTAAAGGCTGCGCAAACACATACCGACCACCGCTTACCTCGCATTGTAATTTCGTCAAAGTCATGTCGACGCAGATCGGGTTTGAGGCAGTCATCTTCGAAGTCGAGTAGAATCGCTTGAAAACAATTGTGATGACCGGACTAGCGCTGCTGCTGTGTTTATATAGGCCCTTACCAGCTGTTGACAGCGCTATTGCGAAACAACGCGTGATGCTTTCACCGGTACAAACGAGTTCGGACTGGTTCTGGTGTTTTTGTTATTGCAAAACAGCGCGTGATGCTGGAATCGGGTTGCGAGTCGCGTGATGTTTTCCCGATGCCTGGTTGCAATCTCGCATCTGCCTTACATCAGACCCATTTTTTACCTGCTGGTGAATTCGAATCTCGATCGTTGTTGTACATGCATTTCTTCCACTGGTAAGCACTTTCGACTGTATAAAATTATCTATCCCATACGCGTATTCTACACACATAAAAATTAGACAAATAGTTATTAGAACCTTTAAAACGAACTGGACGATCCATACTTGTGTTAAAACACGCATTCACTGCATTACATAAACGAGTGCTGTCACCTCGATTTTTTGTCCGTTCGCGGGACGGTCTTATCTGTCAGGTCTATAGATAGAACTCCCGTCGCATTCTCGTCAACAATATTTCCTCTATATATACCACTCCCGTCATTTTCACGTCATCATCGTCAACATGCCGTCACCGTCATACATTTTAATTCCTCGATCTGTCGTGGTAATCCTATCCGTGATCGTCGGTGTTATGGCGCTAGCATATCAATATATAAAATGTTTCTATATGGATGTGAAGATCTTGCGTCGTATACTACAAGAAAGAGCCGATGCAGAGACCGATCTTCGGTGAGTTTATTTCTAGTCTATAATGATATGTTGTTTTCTTGTATTCAATACTTTGTCGTTGCAAAACTTTAAGAGAGGAGGTATTCGTTGCAACGTATCAATACATAAAATGTTACTTTGCGGGTGTAAAGATCGTGTGTCTTGCGACTCGAGAGAAATTCGATACGCAGACCGATCTTCGGTGAGTTTATTTCTAGTCTATAATGACATGTTGTTTTTTCTTGTATTCAATACTTTGTCGTTGCAAAACTTTAAGAGAGGAGTTGCAGAGTTCTGTCTTCGGTAAGTTTATTTTTAGTCTATAATGATGTGTTGTTTTATTCGACTATATCTCATTTTCTTGCAGTGCTCACTGTCGTCGATGGTGTGCTGTGATGGACGAACTGAAGGAAGTGAGTCTCCAACGCGCCATCAAGAAGTCCGTCAAAGAAATTCTGGAAAAAAGGAATGAGCTGAAGCGAACATGGCGGATGCGACCATCCGCGTTGTGTGAAATCATCCAACTCATGCACGCGCGATCACTCTGGCCGGCTGTCATGAAGGAACTCACATATAAGTTTGCGTATAAGAGTGAGGAATGTTACAAAAAAGTGTTGGCGGAGGAGAATTGGACGGCCGAGTGCGAGTCGAAAGTGCTGGAACAAGAGGGTTGGGTGACCGAAGACGACAACGACGACGACGACGCCGCCTCCGCCCCGGCTCCGATTCAGCGACCGCCGTTGCAAACTCGGCGTCGTCGAGGTCGTCGCGGCGAGCCGCTTTGCATTCGCTTTGCGCCACGCTGAACTTTCAACTTTTGCTTTAATGTCAATTCGCTTTTAATCATGTGTATCTTTCTGCTATTAAATTTTGCTTTGTGTCGTTAATCATGTGTATCTTTCTACTATTAAATTTTGCTTTGTGTCATTAATACACGAACAATCTAATAACATGAACTTTCAACTTTTGCTTTAATGTCAATTCGCTTTTTTAATCATGTGTATCTTTCTGTTGTTAAATTTTGCTTTGTGTCATTAATCATGTGTATCTTTCTACTATTAAATTTTGCTTTGTGCCTTAATACATGTCTGTTGTTTTTTTACGTACGTTCTCGATAATATTACACGATCCTTCCTAACACATCACACTCACAAAACAGTTCATTATATATATATATTTATTACACACTCCTTCCTAATACAACACAAAGTCCAATCACTTGTAAATTTTCCCAACCGCTTTCCACATACAGTTCAACCAGCCGTCGACTCCAAATCCACGTTAAATCAGTCGCTTCAGCCTGCAACAGAACGCAGCTGTTTTTGGTTAAGTATAGAGTTACAACATGCACGCTGTGAATTAAAAATAACATTACCTTCGTGTTGTCAATTTCCACACGTTTAACAATCGCTAAATCCCATATGAATGCAGCTGTTTCGAATAGGTATCGAGTTACAACACACACGCACCGTAATAACGCACTTCAGTTCGTGTTGAAATGAGTCTCCATTCAATTTCAACCACTAAATACCATATATAGGTCAGCACAACAGAATGCAGTTCGTTTAACAGTGGCTACAACCCATGTTTCGGCTTACGCGGTTGCCTGCTGATAAACGGCTCCGTTCATAGTTCGTCGGATATCAAGTTACATAAACGCCGATTATAACAACGACTCGAATATAGGGTAGTGTCGCATTAATTGTTACATAATTATAGGGTAGTGTGGGATACGACGATACGCGTGGTGCACGCGTGCACGCGTCGGTCGCTATAATATCCGCTAGGGTGCTGCACGCGCGCTGCGCGCGCGTCGGTCGTTAGATGACGCTATGTACATTCGGCTGCGCGCGCAACCGGATGAAGATGTTGATAAAAGTGAGGTTTAATATGCTATAGGGTACTACTAACGTGAACCAAACCGTGCATATTTCTTGAATCGTGGGAAGATACATGTTACGAACATTTGGCGATGCTTTCGAACACACGGCGGCGCTGATAGCATCACTGTACATCCGTTGGCGAGATCAGAAAGCGAAAGCGAGAGCAGAAAAAGCGTCGTGCGATCTTCACGAAGCTGCGGATATTTGACGATTACAGCAACGACGATAACATTCAGCGGCGCTGCGGCGCCTGTGTTTACCCGGGTGCTGCTTACCCGACTTCCTGCTACTTGGACTTGGTGCAGCGACTTGAATTTGGTGTAGATCATTTACAGAAAAACGCGGTATATCAAATAGAATAAGTATTACTATTGAATATATATTATACACAAACGTATTGTAGACATATATTAGGAAACAGGTTTTGTTAATTATTAGTCAGAGGGAGTATTTTAGAGTAAGTTAGTTTCGGATCCTGTCAGGGAATTCAGCGAGCGATAATAGGGTTGTTTACTATTCGAAAATTGAGATAGCATAGTGAATAGTTTACATTGGCTAATATATATATAAGATAAAGTGATCTATTTACTTAAATTACATACATAAGGTAATATCTGACATAGAGGTAGTAAACGTTTTCGGTAAAAAGGAATTAACAGCAGGATTTTAGCGTAAATTAGTACACACTGAATTCGTTGTTTTGTTACACAGTGTTCTCCGTATTCGCTAGGTGGCAGGGTTTTTTTTCTTATGCGAGGTTAATAGAAGACACAATTAGCAAGTATATTAGACTAAAGTGTTCTTTTGATCACAAAAACAGCCTTATTCAAGGCTAACGTTGCAAACTAATTAAAACTAAATTGTATGATGGCGCCGTGCAAACGGCAGTTAAAGGCCACAAGGCACTTAATTTGTGGCAGTTGCAGTAACTGAGTGGACTTCGTCAAGTCTGGGTGCGAGAAGTCCTGGGCTGAGGTCCAGGCAGATAGTTTTAGTTTTGAGTGTAGGGGATGTACGAAGATGAAGGAACTAGAGGTGGAGTTGGAAGAGCTGAGGCTGCTCGTTGTGGCAATGGTGGGAAGGGAACAGGGGGGTTGTGCCAGTAGTTCCGGTGGGGGAACAGTAGATGATAAAGTGGGGAAAGACACAAGAGATGCTAGGGAGAGCTCACCGCAGCCTGGGAGGAAGCTGAGAGGAGGGAAGGTGACAGGTCGTAGGGAGACAGGACGTAAGGAGACGGGAAGGAAAGGAACGGGAGGGAAGACAACCGGAGCGAAGGAGAGGGGAGTAGGGGAGACAGGAGGGAAGGAGAAGGGAGTGGGGGAGACAGGAGGGAAGGAGAAGGAAGTGGGGGAGACGGGAGGGAAAGCAACCGGAATGAAGGAGAGGGAAGTGGGAGAGACAAGAGCAAAGGAGTGGGAAGTGGGGGAGACAGGAGCGAAGGAGACAGGAGGGAAGGGGTCAGGACAGAATGTGATGGAGGGGATCGAACGGAAGAGTTATTCTGCAGCAGTGATAGAGAGGGTGAGGAAGAGAGCGAGGGTGTTTGTGGGGGATTCGATAGTTAGGAAGACCGACAGAGTCTTAAACAAGGGAGATGATGTGGTGGTCTGCTTGCCTGGAGCCAAAATAGAGGCGATAACTGAGAGGGTAAAAAACATCGTAGGCTCGGGTAAGGGTGGATCTGTTTTAGTACACGTAGGGACAAATAACGTAGAGAGGGAGGGTAAAACTGCCATAGTTAGGAAATATAGGCAGTTGGTCAGAACACTAAAACAGACGCGGGTTGAGCAGGTAATACTGTCAGGGATTTTACCTGTAATGGGCAGGAGGGGTCACAAATATCGAAATTGTCGGGGGATGGCAATTAACATGTTAGTACAGAAGTTATGTAGGGAAGAGGAAGTTGGATTTGTGGATTTATGGGGAAGTTTTTTTGGGAGGGCTGATATGTATATGAAGGATGGGCTTCAATTAAGTGGAAAGGGGGCGGCAGTATTCGCGGACAAACTTTCAGCAGCAGTAGATAGTGACTTGGGTACAATGACAAATATTTTTGGAAGTAAACATTCTTTAAACTAGACGTGCCGGGGGGTTACCTAGAGGTGTCTCAAGCAGAACAAGAGGCCACTAGCACAGATAAACCAATATCAAATCATCCGAAAAACATCTCTGAAAAAGGTTATAGATGCGTATGTTTAAATGCAAGGAGCATAGTAAATAAGAAAAACGAATTAAACATTATGGTAGAAGATATTGACCCTCACATAATTGGTATAACTGAATCATGGGCCAACATAGATATAACAGATGCTGAATTAGGACTGACAGGATATGTAATGTTTAGGAAAGATCGAATAGGAAGAAGGGGCGGGGGAGTTATTTTATATGTTAAAGAATCTATTCAGGCTTATGAAATAAAACTAGAAAGGGAAGCAGATTGCGATGAAGCTGTTTGGTGCAAAATTGTTTCAGGTAATTCAAAATTAACTATTGGATTAGTTTACGAAGTCCAAACATAAACGAAGAGGACAACACAAAAATAAAAAACGCTATAAAGGAAGTTAGTAAAGGGGAATGTATCATAATGGGATATTTTAACCATGGACACATACAATGGAATTCTCTAGAGAGCACAGGGATTGAGGACCAACAATTTATATTTTTAATCCAGGATAGCTTTCTTACTCAGCACGTACTAGAACCAACCAGGGGAGAAAATGTATTAGATATAGTTTTGTCATCACAAAAAGAATTAGTGGACAATGTAAAAATATTTGAACCATTGGGTAATAGTGACCATAATCAAATACATTTTGACATCAATGTAAAATCAGAAAATAAAAATAAGAAAACGTACAAGAGAAACTTCCACAAAGGTAACTACAAAGATATGAGAAAATACTTAGCAAAGCTTGATTGGAATAACATGCTGATGAATAAGACCGCAATTGAATGTTGGAATATTCTAAAATATGAAATTGAGAGTATCATCGATGAATTTGTTCCCTTCCAAAAACAAGGAAAACGGTGTAGAAAGAAACACTTGTCAAAAGAGGCTATTAGAAAAATAATGCTAAAACAAACTATGTGGAGGGTTTATAGGCGTACCAGAAAGGACGAAGACTATGCAAAATACAAAGAGGCACTTAATGCAGCTACAACTGAAATCAGAAATCTAAAAAAAGCTATGAGCAAAAACTAGCATGTAACATAAAAAATGACAGCAAGAGTTTTTATGCATATGTCAGGAGTAAACAAAACGTACAAGACAAGGTTGGACCTCTAGAAGACAGTGCTGGAAATATAATATCACAGGGGTTTTTAATGGCGGAAGACCTAAATGGTTACTTCAGTTCAGTGTTTACCAAAGAAGATATTAGTTCATTACCAGTTGCTGATGCTAAATTTCAGGGGGCTAAATCTGACTATTTAGGTCCGTTAGTTGTAACTCCAGAATTGGTAGCTAAGAAAATAAAGGCAATGAAGGATAACAAATCACCGGGAGTGGATGGGATTCCTCCAAAATTACTAATGGAAACAGTAGAACAAATCAGTATACCACTTGCAAGAGTATTCAACTTGTCATTAAAAGAGGGAGTTGTTCCGTTTGAATGGAAAGAAGCAAACATCATACCATTATTTAAAAAGGGTTCGAGAAATAAGTCAGAGAATTACAGACCAGTGAGTTTAACGTCAGTGATTTGTAAATTATTAGAAAGGTTAATTAAAGACCATATGGTGGAATTCCTCGTTAAGCATAAATTATTAAATTCATCTCAACATGGATTCCTTAAAGCGAGGTCATGCTTAACAAATATGTTATGTTTTTTGGAAGAAATCACTAAGTGGATAGACGTTGGATCGCCAGTAGATATTATCTACTTAGATTTTCAGAAAGCTTTTGACAAAGTGCCACATCAAAGATTACTACTTAAATTAAAAGCCCATGGTATCGGGGACAGCATAACTGACTGGATAGAACAATGGCTGACTGACAGAAGACAACGAGTTGTAGTAGATGGAGAAGTTTCAAATTGGAAATCGGTTTTGAGTGGGGTACCTCAAGGATCAGTATTAGGACCTATATTATTCTTAATTTATATCAATGACTTGGATGACAGTATAACAAGTAACGTACTGAAATTTGCGGATGACACAAAACTGTTTAGAAAGGTTAATACTGATGGTGATAAACAACATTTACAAAACGATCTAGACAGATTAGTGAAATGGTCTGAGAAATGGCAGATGTTGTTCAATTTTGGGAAATGTAAATGCCTACATACAGGACATAGGAACTTGAATGTAAACTATAAAATGGGAGATACTGTTCTGGGTACTACTGTAAAAGAAAAGGACTTAGGAGTTACAATAAGCGCTGATATGAAAGTTTCAGAGCAGTGTGGTATTGCAGCTTCAAAGGGTAATCAAATTCTTGGATTGATTAGAAGAAACATAACATACAAGGGAAAAAAGTTAATTATACCTCTTTATAAAGCAATAGTTAGACCTCATTTAGAATACTGTATACAAGCATGGAGACCATATCGTAAGAAGGATATAGATACGCTTGAACGCATACAAAGGAGAGCAACTAAAATGATTCCAGAACTGAGAGACCTTACTTATGAAGAACGCCTGAAAGAATGTGGTTTAACAACTCTAGAGACAAGGAGGTTAAGAGGAGATCAGATTGAAGTTTTTAAGATATTGAATGGGTATGAAAATATTGATAGAAATATGTTGTTCTCACTCAAGAAGGATAGCAGAACTAGAGGACATGAGGTAAAATTAGTAAATGATCAATGTAGATTGGACATCAGGAAGCACTCGTTCTCACAGAGGACAATAAATGAATGGAACAAATTGTCTACAGATTGTGTAACTGCTAGCAGCGTGAATATGTTTAAAACAAGGTTGACACATATCTCAGGAGGGCGGGTTATAAGTAGATGAACATTGTTGGACTCTCGATAAGCCAATGGCTTCCTTGTCCACTTGCCATCTGGGCCTTTGGCTTGGATGGCAAATCTTGTTAAATCTTGTTAAATTGGTTGTTGTGTGTGTGAGACTATGGAATTTGGAATTTGCGCATTTTATAACGAACACGACATATCGTACGATAAAACTAATCAGGAGACTGTTAATTTCATTACTGGTCACATGATCCTAACTTTGTTAAATACGCGCGTCGTGCTTCATCAACAGTATTGCAATTAATGTAAAATGTAAGGTTTAACAGTTTCAAGTTGCAGAGGCATGATGCTGCTAAGATTCGTTTTTTATCTACACAAATCTAATACACTATTTTAAATAATATTCATAACTAGACAGTAGGTTGACGAGCGCAAATTTTTCTGTTTCCAGAATTTTTCTGTTTTTTTAGACACTGACGTGTGTTTTACCGAAACATCCCTGATCTACATTCACATCCTGCTATGTTATGCCAGCTTGATCAATCTGGACGTATCTTAGAATATCACCCATACACCATGGAATCTTAACATTTATATGCTATATAAAATATAATTTGATGGAAAAAAATTATTGGCGCTCTCATTTCGGATTTAAATTTAATTTGAAAATAAAAAAAATAGAAAATGCCATTACAAGTAATCAGATTTCACTAACGAAGCAACCTACATGCTCAGTATGTCTTCGTTCTGTAGATGTTTGAAAATAGTGAAATACATATTAATTCACAATGACATGTGGCTTTACAACATTAAAAAAAAAAATCAAATTGCTTTAAAATGCGTATACACTATTATTTGTGCTTCTCCATTTCTTTTTAATTTCTTGTGTTTTTTGCTTTAAAATAATAAATTGTTTATTTTTTATTTTACTGTTTTAACAAATTGATGAATACATATTTAAATATCTTGTTATGGTATATATATTCATGGTTGCACATGGATAGGAGGCCGGGGGCAATTGACTATGTTTTAAATATTATGTCCCACACCATGTTTTGAGAGATAAGTGTGGTCTGAATTCATACTAAACAATAAACGGTTTTTGGACTTTAGGAACTGATGCCACCACCCTTTAGACGTATCGGCATTACGAAGACGCAACAGGTGTGAAAGGTCCTTAAAAATGACTCCATGACAACAGATTATTTGTGGGATGCATGATTGGTATAATTGATAGCTTAATGGGGGAGTAATGTTTTACCACACGTTCTGTTATTCATGTTGTAATTAATACAGTATTAACATAATCCTTTTATTTCAAAACAATGCCTGTTGTTGTAGCAGCACATTGTGGATAATACGATCTATCTAATGTACGGACCGATAGATAGCTTAAAGGAGGAGTAATGTTTTACCGCACGTTCATTTGTTCATGTTGTAATTAATACAGTATTAACATAATCCTTGTATTTCAATGCAATGCCTATTGTTGTAGCAGCACAGTGTGGATAATACGATGTACCTAATGTACGGACTGTTCTTGACGGGCCGTCGATTTTACACGGATCCTAAATGGGTAGACACATCTGATGTGTTGTTGTTGCTCTCCTCCTTTCCCCTCTATTCCGATGTGAAGCTGGACCGATACCGGTCGTCGATTTATGTTTACCCTTCTTCTTCATAACTAGTTCCGTTTTACTACCGTCTCCACCAATCGTCTCCACTTCCTCTATCCCTCGCCCTCATTCTCCATTCCCGTCCCACTCCCACTAAATCTCTCTTCACGCAGTCCTCCCATCTCAGCCTCGGTCTTCCTCTTCCCCTTCTATCATCCACTCCAAGCGCATCCTCTCTCTTCGTACCCCTTCCATCTTTTCGATATGTCCAGTCCACCTTATCCGGCTCCTCACCAACTCCCTTGTGAAACTCTCTTTCACCCCAACTTCCTCCCTGAACTCCTTCATTCTTCGCTTGTCGATTCTTTTCACTCGTGCAATTCTTCTCATCCAGTTATTCTCCTCGCAAACTTAGTCTCTCTTGTTGTCTTTCTGTCATCGCCACGGTCTCCAGGCCGTGTCGGTATGCTGGCGTTACGCATGAGTTAAGAACCTTTCCTTTTAGCTTTCGAAATATATGTGTACCTCCCATCACCCCTTCCACATTCTTCCACGCACTAGCCCCAGCTGATACTCTCCTGCGAATTTCCGTCTCCGTGCTGCCGTCGCCGCAAACCGCTCCTCCCAGATATACAAAGATGTCTCGTTAGTTCAGTTTCTTCCCATCCAGTCTTATGTCAACATCTTTTCTCTGAAGCCCAACCCAAAGCACCTCCTCTAGAATTACTCTAAATCCATGTTTGCCAAATATTTCCTTCCAATCTACCAACCGCTCTTGAAGGTCTGCCTCACTGTCCGCCACTACTGCCAGGTCATCGGCCTACAGCAACTTGCGGAGAATGTCCCTTGTACTCGCTTTTCTGCTGATCACTTCCGCTACTGCAGTGAATAACAGTGGGCTTAGGGCACTCCCTGTCTCAGGCCGACGTCCACCCTGAATTCATCCGATATTCCCGGTACGCACACTACTCTAACTTTTGTCTCTTCATATGGGCCTTCGGCCATCCCCACCTCCGCCTCTGGGATACACATTCACCGCAACGTGGCCATGGCCATATCTCTCGGAACCGTGTCGTATGCCTTTTCGAGGTGTATGAATCCCAGAGCCATATTCTCCTCTCCCTCCAGTTTCTTTTCCACCAATTGTCTCAGAATGAGCATCCCGTTTGCTGTACCTCTCCCTCTTCTGAAACCTTGTTGTTCTTCTCCCATGCGACGACTTTTTGCGAAAATTTGTCGCGGACAACTAAAGCTAGGGGGTTATACACGTCACGACGCGACCATGACGCCACTGACAACCGCGACAAGTTGATGCATGCCCTCCTGTTGATAGTGGCTGGAACTACCGGCACTGCCCGGCGGAATTGTGCAATGTATTATCTTCTGTATGAGGATTTATGTTGACATGGAAGCTACAATTGTTAATAAACCTGGTTGGCATGCCATCGTTCAGGGGACATATTTTAGGTGCGACTCACGAACTTGGGACACTAGTATAGTATATAACAGTTTTATGATATACCTGTTTTGTAATACTCCTTATAGGTTCGAGCGGCTCTGATTCCACGAATTATAAAAAGTATTGATTATTGCTCAAAAGGTTGTTCATATCCTGTAATAATTAGGTACAGCAGATTTTCTCCGAATAGTAAAATAATGTCCACAATTACAAACCTACAAACACACACATAAAATATTATATACTGCTCAAAATATGGGCCACCGAGAGGTACGGTTAGAATCAGAGAGCTGATGTTCCCCCTAACAAATACCTACACGGCACTCGGTACACGTGCGCTAGAGAAGAATACAGCAAACGCAGACAATATCGGTGCATAACACGCTAGGCGCCTATTTAGCAATACAATAACAAACGTGGATATTCATCAAAACTTATCGCTTACCTGGAATGTCCAGTCGTGTCGCCAGCTCCTTCAATGAACTTGACTTCTGGTGTCGTTTGTTATACCCTCTGGAAGTGGCGTCAAACAAACACGGCCTCTCCTGCCAGATATCTAAAAACTTCTCTTCTAATTATATATTCCAAGCAGAATTTGCCACCTGCGACATTTTCTTCATGTTTTTAGGGACAGTCCCATGACTTCTAGGAAGCTCCTGATTGGCTAAGTGCCTCAAACATTTCGGTATACAAAAGAATATATGGCCGACTCTTCGCAGAAGGGGATCGTACCGGCATATACGTCACGACGCTCAGCGACGATTTGTCTGCGACGATTTGTCTTTTTCGGCATACATGTCACAATGCAATTATTTGTTTGCGGCGATTTGTCTTTAATATCAAACATGTTTGATATTCTACGACGCGATAAAGACTGGATCAAGACAAGTGTCGCGTCCCAACGGAGACATATACGTCACGACAAATCGTCGCAGACGCATCGAAGAAACTAAAACCCAGACGCGTCGTTTCGTGTCGTGTCGTGTCGTGTCGTCGCGACGTGCATGCCGGGCTTAGAGAATCAATGAGCTGAAAACATCAAAACCACGATTTCTCTCAAACCAGCTTTATTGTAGTTTAATTAATACTCCCACAAACTGTTATGACCTAATTGTTTCCTTTAAGATTATTTAAGTTTATTTGTATATTTTATGAATATATACTGTCAAAACTAGGCCTCGTAATGGGTATTCTTTGGTGTAAACAATGCTTACTTATTGTTGCAATGCTCACTGACATGCCCCTCACGTTGTTTTAAATGAAACTATGACTGCTGTAATGCACTATGTTGATAAATCAGTGTGTTTTCTATAGATACATGTCCTAATGTTATGCATCGCTCAATTCCGTGGCACCAAGGTATTGTATCGGTTTCATGTAGATTAATTTGGTTTATTTCTTGCTATCATTTCAAATATACATATAATCAACACCGTTTCAGTCAATTAAATTATGTTTTTTATCTTATTCACAAATGAAAACATTTTCAGAAAATGCTGAAATCTGAATTTGTGATGTTTTCGACTTACGCCCGAATGTATCGTGCAGCGTCATAGATGTGTATACCTCTATCCTATTAATTTTATGGACAATGCTCTAGCTATTACTTCTGTGAACACTCAGAAAACAAGCAAAACGAAAAATTGGGAATATCGACAATGAGACAATGAAAGAGGCTGTTCAAAGTTGATTGATGAAGGAAAAGCATTCGAAACGTTAGCAAAACCTATGGTATCAAGTTCTCAACTCTACGTCGATATGTGGAAAAGGGTCGAGATTCTGGTAAAAGACCCGATGGCGTTTTCACCAAAGTACAACAACCGCCAGGGTTATCAATCACTATGAAGACACACGTATACAGGACTACCTCATCAAAGCAGCGAAAATCCAGTACGGGCTGATACGAAAACAAGTTCGTGTGCTGGCGTATGAATGTCCTGTTAGAAATGAAAACACATTCCCTGAATCGTGGACCACAAATGGTTTAGCAGGAGAAGATTGGGTACAATAAACGCTTCCCAAACCATTAACTACGTCGTCCTGAAGAGAAGAGTATATCACCGGCAACAAGTTTCAACAAGAAGACTGTGAAGGATTTCTTTGAAAATTTGGAGATGGTGCTGGTGAGGCATCACTTCGGTCCAAATGATACATACAATGCCGATGAAACTGGGTGACCTACAGTCCAGAAAGTTGTAAACACTAAAATGATGATGTGCAAAAATGAGAAGCAAGTTGACAAGATTACCTCAGGGGAGAGAGGGACTTTGGTAACAATGCTGGGTGCAATCAATGCAGCTGAAAATTTATTTATGGTATTATTTCCACGTGTGCACTTCAAAGATTCAATGTTGCATGGTGCGCCTCCATGGACTGTTGGAGTTCCCCATCAGACGGGATGGACGACCTCAAAGAACTTCACCGTTTTCATGCAACACTTCGAGTAGATCAAATGTTCAAAGGAGCGTGTTGTTTTGCTTATACTGTACAACCATGACACCCATCTCTCGATTGAAACATTGGTCTTGTTAAGGACAATGGTATGGTTATACTGACTGTTCCTCTACATTGCAGTCATAAAGTGCAACCTCTAAATCGATCTGTGTATGGCCCTTTCAAGGCATTCTACAACCAGGCTGCCAATGCTTTATGATCAACCATCCTGGTCAACCCATCACCACCTATGATGTCGCTCAGATAGTAGGCAATGCCTTCCCATTGGCCTTCACCCCGAAGAATATCATTGCTGGCTTCCGAGATTCTGGCATCTCTCCGTTCAACCTTAGTGTCTTCAGCGACGAAGAATTCCTTTGCTCATACGTAGCAGATCAACAACCTGTGGTCATAGAAGAAACACCCTTACAATCAGCATATCCAGTCGTTGAAGTCACAGAACACCATCGTCCAGCCCCAGACGCTCCCCATCCAATCCAAGAACTTCTTCGACGAGCCCCAGATGTCACTGCAACACATACGAAGGCGCCCGAAGAAATCACTTCTACTTCAACAAACACAGGCGAGTGTATCTTCACACCGAGAGCAAATCAGTCCATTCCCAAAGCACCACCATGTAAAAACAAAGGCGGAAGAAAGAAGGATAAAACCATTGTTCTAGCAGACACTCCAACTAAGGAACAAACCAGGGATGCTGACGAAGAGAGAAAAAGGAAGAAAGGTATACAAGGGAGCCGAAAGACTAAAATTAATTAGCTAGAAAATGCAGAAAGAAACAGAAGCTCCAATCTAAAGATGTGGTAGATGGAGACAGCACAAATTCCAATGAGAAAGCAGATAAGAGAACATGAGTTGATGACGACAGTGCCTCAGATTCTCATCACCTTGAAGAGAATCGGCTAGAGGATGTGGAATTGCCTGGTTCCAATGTTCTGAATCCAAATAATGTTGTGTTAACACAATTTGTTACAAAACAGAAGCACAGTTATGTGCATAGGGCAGGTCCAAAACCGTATTGAGGATATTGATTAAACCACTTTTGAAGTGAAGTTCATGCGACGGGAGAAACCAAAATCAGTCACATTCATTTATCCAAATGTGGAAGACATATCAGATGTTTCGTTCGATGATGTTGTGGGGAAGTTGCCCAGTCCCATTCAATATGCATTCCCTGTGGACCTCACCTCTTATTTAAATGTGCTGCGCTAGGTTGTGTAGATCAACTCATTCAGCATCTTAAATTGAGGGTTTGGTTGAGATGTCTTATACATTGCACGATCCGCGGAAGCAGAGTTGTTTGAATAATTTGCGAGACATAATAATTACGTTACATTTATACTCTTTCAAGCTTTATAACCCTGAACATTATCATATAGCATTAGATTTATGTGTAATTTGGTTATGTTTGATTAAC
The DNA here is from genome assembly GCA_033239005.1 of Lamellibrachia satsuma. NCBI lineage: Eukaryota > Metazoa > Annelida > Polychaeta > Sabellida > Siboglinidae > Lamellibrachia > Lamellibrachia satsuma. Next base: position 12,845 of record BSQZ01000230.1, on the reverse strand, counting down.
AATTTTGAGTAATTTTTTTTATATTTCGATGTTTGCCTACAACCATTAGGCACAGGCTACTATTCTAATGTAACCATATTATTGTCATGCTTATAATCCAGAGCATTATGTCTAAGCACATTTAATGTGACATTTAGAGAGTTTACATTTTAGACAAATAAATAGAATATGTGTGAATAAGCACTTAGAATCTAATGTCTGACTCACAACGCCACGATTTGATTCTCAGAACCCCGGGTAGTGATCCACTTTGCCCCAGTACTGTGACACTGTTAATCCGATTTTTTGTATTGTCAACCCCCCCTTCAGCCAAAAACTGTGGCAGTTGGCAGGATATGAGTAAACATGTTATACAGAAAAAAGTTCCTCTATCACTTCCACCATAGAAATTAACCATGCTGTCATTAAGCTAAGAGAAATGCTCAAAAGAAGATTTCCGATCCACTGTGCCCCGGTCTCCCCTACTGCCACTGTGCCCCGGTCTCCCCTACTGCCACTGTGCCCTGGACTCCACTAATAATTTTTTTTCTAACAAAGCAACCTACATCCTCAGTATGTCGGCGTTAAATGGAGGTTTTAAAAGAGTGAAATATCAATATTAATTTACATTGAAGCTTGGCTGTACAACATGTTTAAACACGTTTTTACAATAGTTTGCAAATGCGAATATAATTCTGCATTTCTTTTTAATTTCTTGTATTTTTTTAATTAAAATAGTAATTATTTTATATGTTAATGCTCTAACGAATTGATGCGTAAATACTTAAACATCTTGTTATGCAACATATTCATGGTTACATATTAATTGAAGGCCGGCGGCAACTGACTCTGTTGTAAGTGTTATGTCCCACACCACGTATTGGGAGATAGGTGTGGTCTGAACACATACATTATGCGGTTTTTTAACTTTAGGGACTATTGCGACGACCCCTTAAACGTGTCGGCAATACGTAGATGCAACAGGTGTGATTGGCCTTATAAAAAATGACTCCACGATATCAATGTACATTCGTTTATTAGTTGGATGCAAGAATGTTCTGATTGATATCTTAAAGGGGGAGTTATGTTTTTAACACACAATCAGTTACTCAAGTTGTAATTAATACAGTATTAACATATTTCTTTCATTTTAAAACAATGAATGTTGTTGTAACAGCTTAGTGTGGACGTATCCCCTACGCGCACCCACACATCTGACGTGAAAGCACCTTTATTCGGCCTTCAAACATGTCCTCCATGATATTAATGCTTATATTCGGCACTACGTGGAATACACAACTGTTCTGATTAATAATCTGGTTCTCCGTGTAATGATCTACCTGCAAATAATACAAGTTATGATTTTGCTAATATTTTAATTACATTGATATATATTTTCTGTAGATAACTACAATAGTTTCACACACGTATATTAAAAATAACATACAATTTATTGGGAAATACGATTCAACAGTAAATTAATTATTCAAACAAACAACATGATGCTTGCTCGTTTACATTTTACGAGAATTCACAACATGTACATGCATTCTTGAACATGTATTTCGCTTTACTACGAACATATCGAAACAAGAATAAATAAAGGAAGCTGTTGACAAACGAATTGCAAAACACAGCCCAGATTGCAACAAATTGAAAAGAAGGCGGTACATCGTGTGCCTCCCCACACTGGCTGCTGCTAAATATATAGCCACCGCAATTGTTAGAACGAAATATACAAAACATATATTCAATATGTTTCTACCAGAACGAATCGCCTTAGAAGTCAAAGACGGGATGTTTCCGACGAAGTAAATATGTCTTCCGATCGAATTGTTTGCACTGCGATTTGACGATGAGTTTGATGGCCTGTCTAAAGAAGCACCTTCTCGAGATCCGCAAACAACGCAATCCACAAATATGGTGCTCGTATTTAGCCTGGAGAAGTAATTGGTTGTCAATCATGAGACTTTCATTGCTCGTGTATAGCAGGGATATGTAGTTGGTTGTTGTGTGTGAATAGGGAAGTTGCACATCTTATGACACGCATGTGAAAGTTGAACACGATATATCTGACGATGAAACTAATCAGGAGACCGCTAATTTCATTACTGGTCACATGATACTAACTTTGTAAATTAAGCCTGGCAATTAATTATCTACATGAATAACCATACACGCGTCATGCTTCATCTGCAGTATTGCAATTAATGTAAAATGTAAGGTTTACCAGTTTCAGGTTGCAGAAACATGATGGTGCTAAGATTATTATTTTTCTACACAAAACAAATGCACTATTATTAATAGTATATATACGTGGACAGTATGTATACGAGGACAGTATGTATACGTGGACAGTATGTATACGTGGACAGTATGTATACGTGGACAGTATGTATACGTCGACAGTTTGTTGATCAGCGCAAGTTTTTCTGTCTCCAGAAAAGTGAAGTTTTGTAGTTCCTGACGTTTGTCGTGTTACTGAAAGGTTCCTGATCAACATTCGCATACTGCTATATTGTATCTTAGAATATCACACAAACACTATGGAATCTTAACATTTATATGCCATTTAAAACATAATTTGATGGACAATTTGTGTGATTGGAGATCTATTTTTTCGGATTTTAATTTAATTTGGGAAAAGGCCCATTAAATTTTCACTAACTAGGCAACATATATACATACTAAGTATGTCGGCGTTATGCGGAGGATTTAAACGAGTGAAATATATATTAATTTATATTGACGCTTGGCTTTGAATTTTTGTTTTAATGTTTGTACATTTGTACAGTATTATTTGCCCTTCCAGATTCCTTTTTATTTTTTTGGTGTTGTTTTATTTAAAATAATAAATTGTTGTTATTTTATATCTTAATATCGTAACAAATCGATCAGTAAATATTTAAGCATCTTGTTATGGAATATATTCATGGTTCCACATGGATAGGGGCCGGCAGCAATTGACTCTGTTTCAAATCGTATGTCCCACACCACGTATTGATGGATAGGTGTGGTCTGAAGACATGCTAAACATTATACGGTTTTTTAACTTGAGGAACTGATATGGCGACCTTTTAGACGTATCGTCAACATGCGGACGCAACAGGTGTGAATGGTTCTTGATTACACCTTACAAAATGACTCCACAATATCAGTGCCTACATTCGATTATTTTGGGGATGCACGATTGTTCTGATTGTAAAGTAAAGTAAAGGTACGTTCTTATATAGCGCGGTATCCGGTCCATAGGACTGCTCAAAACGCTTTACACTTCACCCCCTGGCAGACCTGTTCATTCGAAGGCCATCTCAACTTCTCAGCCACGCTGCAATTGCTGCGCGAAGGCTATTCGTTCACATATCCACCACTGTCTGTATTGCCAGGTACTCATTTATACAGCTGAGTGAACTGTGGCAACGTGGGGTGATCAAACTTGCCAAAGGTTCGAAGCGACCGCAGTGGGATTTGAAACCGGGTTCTCTCGATTGAGAGTCCGGCCTTCTAACCGGTATGCTATCGCGCCCCACAATATAGCTTGATAGCTTAAAGGGGGAGTAATATTTTTTACCACACAATCAGTTATTCAAGTGATAATTAAAATTAACATATTCCTTTTAATTAATAACAATGACGCGCACACACATCTGACGTGAAAGCAACTTTATTCAGCCTTCAAACATGTCCTCCATGATATTAATGCCTTTATTCGGTACTATGTGGAATACACGACTGTTCTGATTAATAATATGGTTCTACCTGCAAATAATACAAGTGATGGTTTTGCTAATATTTTAATAAGGGCTTACATTGATATATATATATATATATGGTTCTACCTGCAAATAATACAAGTGATGGTTTTGCTAATATTTTAATAAGGGCTTACATTGATATATATATTTTTTGTAGAAAACTACAATAGTTTCACACACGTATATTAAAAATAACATATTTTTTTGGGGAAATACTATTCAACAGTAAATTAATTATTCAAACAAATATATAATGCTAGACGATACTTGCTCGTTTACATTTTGCGCGAATTCGCAACATGTGCATGCATTCTTTCGTTTTACTACGAAAATATCGAAACAAGAATAAATAAAGGAAGCTGTTGACAAACGAATTGCAAAACACAGCCCAAATTGCAGCAAACTCAAAATAAGGCGGCACATCGTGTGCCACCTCCACAACGGCTGCTGCTAAACATATAGCCACCGCAATTGTTAGAACGTAATATGCCAAACATATAATCAATATGTTTCTACCAGAACGAATCTACTTAGAAGTCAAAGACGGGATGTTTCCGAAGAAGTCAGTATTTCATCGGATCGAATTCGTTTGCACTGCCATTTGACGATGAGTTCGGTCGATGACGCGAAACATTGCTGCAGTGGTGTAAATTATCACAGAAAGAGGCAGTATAAATTCGACAGTGATGTGAAATATAGCTAAAGCGGCAATGTATGTTGGCATCTTAGAAGTAGATGATATGCCTTATATACATTTGTAAATATTCCAAGAAGCCAGCCGAGGGTACAGTGCGGTCGCCATCACCGCTCCAGACACCCATTTGAAGCTATTATGAAACTATTATGAAACTATTATGAAGCAGCAACGTCGCCGAGTAAGTACTTGTTCATATTGGAGAGGTTTCGTTATGGCGACCATCTTGCTCACGGTCACCCAACAGAGACTGTGCATAGACGTGAAGACGAACCAAATTGTGCACATTTGTTGAATCATAAGAAGGTGTTGAAGCATGTTGCGAACATGTGGCGATGTTTTCGAGCACACGGCGACACTGATGGGCATCACTGTACATCCGGTGGTGAGATCAGAAAGCGTGAGCGACAGAACGAAAAACCTATTGCGATCTTCGCGAAGTTGAGGATATTTAACGATTACATCAATGACAATAATGTTTAACGTTATATTGAGCTCGATCACGACACTGATGATCACAGGCTTTATGTCGTCGAAATCACTTGTCTGGCCTGTCTAATGAAGCACCTTCTCGAGATGCGCAAACAACACAATCCACAAATATGGTGCTTGGATGTTGTGTGTGACTATGGAAGTTGCACATTTTGTCACACGCATGTGAACGTTGAACACGAAACTAATCAGGAGACCGCTAATGTCATTAATGGTCATATTATACTAACTTTGTAAATAAAACCTGGCAATTAGTGTTTTGTGGATGTAATCATACACGCTAAATATCGTGTTTCTTCGAAACGTTTACAATCAATGTCAAATGGAATAACAGTTTTCAGGTTGCAGGAATATGCTGCTTCGTTATTTATTTTGTCTACAGGCTATAAAATATTATTAATACTACGTAAAACCGGACACGATGGTAACCATCGTTTTTCTACTTCCACAAGAGTGACGTTTTGTAGACACTGGCGTTTGTCGTGTTACCGAAAGGTCCCTGGTCTATATTAGCCTTCTGTTTTTTTTGGAGCCAGCTTCTTCTCGAGGTTTACTGATTCGGTCTGGGCGCATCTTCAAATATCACCCGCATAACACGGAATCTTTACCATTTGTATGCTATATAAAACAAAGATTATGAAAACAGATTATTGGAGCTGCATATTTTCCATTTTTGAATGAATTTTGGAATATGCCAGTTGCAAGAAATGGCTAACAAAACAAATTACATCTTCAGCGTGACGTGGTTAGGTTGAAGTTTGAAAAGTGGATGTTAATTGATATTTGCGCTTGACTACTAAGACTTTTGCATTTTTTGCCCTTTCGTTTGTCTTTTGTTTTAATATAATAGTTATATTTTATATTTTAGTGCTATAATAAATTCGTCAATACATATTTAAATGTCTTTTGTTTTAATATAATAGTTATATTTTATATTTTATAAATATTTAAACCTGGTGTTATGGTTCATATTCATAGTTGCATAAATATTGGAGGCCTGCGGCAATTGACTGTGATATTTAATGTTGTTTCCCACGCCACGTATAAGTGCATAGTGCGGTCTGAACACATATTAAGCACTATACGTTTTTTTTACTTTAGGAACTGATGCTTCGACATTGCATCGGCAACTCGAAGACACAATAAGTGTGAAAGGACCTTCATTAGATCTCCTTTAAAAATAACTCCAATATAACAATGCCTACATTCGATAATTTGGGGGGACGCACGACTTTTCTGATTGAAACCATAGACACATAGGCGGGGAGTAATGATTCGGCCAATATATCAGTTACGGAAGTTATATTTAATACAGTATTGACATATTCTGTTCAGTTCACGACAATCTCTTTTGTTGTAGTTGCGTAGTTTGGTTAGTACGATACGTCTTATGTATAGAATGTGTTTGACGCGTCGTCGATTTTAGATATACCCTCAACGCGTAGACACATATTGTGTGATTGTACCTTTATTCGGCATTCAAACATGTCCTCCATAATATTAATGCATACATTCGGTAATCTGTGGAATGCATGACTGTTCTGATTAGTACAATAGTTATACTTTAATGAGTTACTTGCAAGTAAAACTTATAATGGTCTTGCTAAAATGTTTAATAAATTGGCATTTATTTCTAAGAAACAACAGGTGTGAATTTATGTTGATTCATATCAAAATAAGACTAACTAAAATAATATATTGACAAACGAATTGCAAAGCAAAGTTCAAACTGCTACAAATTTAAAAGAACGCGGCACGTCGTTTCCTTCCACATATCGACAGCAGTTACAACTACAGCCGCCGGATTTGTTAGAACGAGATATGCCAAACATATTATCAACACGTTTCTACCAGAATCGACTTGGAAGTCAAAGACGGAATGTTTCCGACGAAGTCAATATGTCCTCCGATCGAATCCGTTACCGCTGTGATTTGGCGTAGTTAGGTTACAATATGAAAAGAGTGAAGTGGAATTTAATCGATATTGGCGCTTATCTACTGAAATTGTTTTTAAACTGTTTTTACAATTGTTTTAAATGCGAATATAGTATTACTGACACTTCTGCATTTCTTTGCCTTTTCGTTTGTCTTTAGTTTTAACGTAATAGTTATATTTAAGCTTGGCAATTATTGCCTTGTGGATGTAATCATGCACGCTAAGTGTCGTGTTTCTTTGACAAGTTGGCAACCGACATCTAATGGAATGTATGGCAGTGTTCAGGTTGCAGAAGTTGTTGCTGCTAAGATTTTTGTTTTGTCTACGCAGTACAAATTCACTATTATTAGTACTAAGTAAAACCGGAATGGATGTTGAGCAGCGCACGTTTTTCTGTTTCCAGAAAAGTGAAGTTTTTTAGTCACTGGCGTTTGTCGTGTTACAGAAAGTTCCCTGGCCGATATTCACATCCTGCTGTGTTGTGCCAGGTTTACAGTATGGACGCATCTTGGAACATCACCTATTCAAAATAGAATCCGGGTGTTCAGCTTTAAATGGGGTATGTATAAGGGAGTTCTACATTTGGTGGAATATGCATGTCTATGTTTACGTGATTGCTTGCGTTGAAACCAACACAGCATCCGAGCAATATACTCTATGCAAGATGCCAAGGTGGGCCCATGGCAGCAGTTTCTGTTCACATCATGAATAATGTGGTTACACTGTAGGCGTTGCTACAATGTGCGAACATTAATTACAGTGTTTGATAATGTGAATATGTTTGATAATGTGAATATGTATAATTAGACAAACTGCTTAAATCACAAACCAATGTCAATTAATCAATTAATAACTACAGCACATTAGCCTAACAAACGCCATAATTAGTTATGCAGATTCTTATTCTGTGTGGATATATATTAGGATAGCTGAAAGGGTGAAGTATGGGTGCAATGTGGGGATTTAGCCAGTGGGTACATCGGGAGTACGAGCGTGAGTCGTTTACGTGCGAGATGAGTCCCAATGGCTGAATGATATGAAAACCCATTTGACATATTTGTACTTAGTATGCATAAACATAATAAATATATTGAACTGGGAATGTAACATAAAACAACTGTTTTTATACATTTGTTATATAAAGTAGGTCAATATATGCTTAATGGGCCTATGTTATTTCCGTCACCCTATTTTTGTACCTATTACGTCAGATTAGTGCGACGTACATGCAGTGCCACTGTCAACGATGACGCTACTAATGGAAGGAACGTCAACATATCAATATATTTAGAGTTTGTGTCACCCTTGCGCTTGCAGAATGCATCTGTTTCAATGTTACAGTAAATTAATTAATACTTATTTAATCCTGGTGTTATGGTTTATGGATAGGATGCCGGCGGAAATTGACTGTGATTTTTAATGTTGAGTTCCCACGACGACCCCTTAGATGCATCTAACATATCAATGACTACATTCGATAATTTGGGGGTCACACGACTTTTTTGATTGAAATTATACACATATAGGCGGGGATTAATGATTCAGCCATTCTATCAGTTACTCAAGTTATATTTAATACAGTATTTTCACAATTCGTTCAATTCATGACAATCTCTGTTGTGGTAGTTGCGTAGTTTGGTTAGTACGATCCGTCTTATATATAGAATGTGTTTGACGCGTCGTCGAATTTAGATGTATCTTCAACGGGTAGACACATCTGATGTGAAAGTACCTTTATTCTACTTACTTACTTACATTGGCACATATTTCTTTAGAGAATTACAACAATTCATAATTTATAGGAAAATATGATTTAATGATAATGAGAATATTCAAGTAAATCATAAAAGAAGGTGCTTGCTCTTTTACATTCTACGGTAATTCACAACATGAATGTACATTCTTGAACATATCCTTCGGTCTATTACGAACATATCGAAATAAGACTAAATCAAATAATCTATTAACAAAAGAATTGCGAAGCACAGTCCAAACTGCTACTAATTGAAGAGAAGGCGGTACATAGACAGCCGCCGGGTTTGTTAGAACGAGATATGCCAAACATATTATCAACACGTTTCTACCAGAGTCGACTTGGAAGCCAAAGACGGGATGTTTCCGACGAAGCCAATGTGTTCTCCGATCAAGATGCTATTTTGGCTACACACTACAAACATACTATTATCAATACTATTAAAAAGCGGACATGATGGTGACCAGCGCACGTTTGTCTGTGCTTTTGTATGTTACGTAACAATACTTTTAGTAATCACACTATAGAGTTACATGCATATTATATATACTTGGCTTTACAAATTGTGTTTTATATAATATTTATATTTTATATTTTAATGTGAGAATAAATCGATGAATACATATTTAAACCTATTTCCGTGATAACGGTAACTACATTTAGTAATTTATGGAATGCACGACTGTTCTGTTTAACAATATAGTTATACGCATAGTGATTTACCTGCAAATAATACTAGAGATGATTTAGCTAAACATTTATTTTAATTACGTTTTTACATACGTACGTTAACAATAAAACACAATTTATATGGAAATATTATTTAATGGCAAAGAAAGTATTCAAGCAAATATATAATGCAAGACGATGCATGTTGGTTTACATTCTACGGGAATTCACAACATACACAAGCATTCCTGAACATGTCCTTCGCTTTGGAGCGAACATATCGAAACAAGAATAAATAAAAGAAACTATTGACAAACGAATTGCAAAACAGAGTCCAAGTTGCCACAAATTGAAAAGAAGGCGGCACATCGTTTCCCTTCAACACAATGACTGCAGTTGTATATACAGCCGCAGGAATTGTTAGAACGAGATATGCCAGACATATAATCAACACGTTTTTACCAGAACGAATCGACTTGGAAGTCAAAGACGGGATGTTTCCTAAATCAATGTGTCCTCCGATCGAATTCGCTTGCGTTGCGATTTGACGATGAGTTCGGACTATGACGTGAAAAATTGTTGCAGTGGAGTAAACGATCACAGAAAGAGGCAGAATGACATCGACAACGAGTTGTAATATTATTAAACCTGTAATGTTTGCTGCACGTTTAGAAGCAGATTGCATGCCGTACATACATATGTCGAAATCCCAATTGTCCACTCGAGGGGATAGTGCGGTCGCCATCACCGCTCCAGACACCCATATTCCTGCTATTATGAAGCAACAACGTCTTCGAGTGAGTATTTGTTCGTACTGGGGAGGTTTCGTTATGGCGACCATCTTGCACACGGTCACCCAGCAGAGACTGTGCATAGAGGTGAATATGAACCAAACCGTGCACATTTCGTGAATCGTAGGAAGGTACTGCAGCATATTACGAACATTTGGCGATGCTTTCGAACACACGGCGGCGCTGATGGGCATCACTGTACATCCGGTGGCGAGATCAGAAAGCGTGAGCGAGAACATGAAAAGCGTCGTGCGATCTTCGCGCAGTTTCGGATATTTAACGATTACAGCAACGACGATGACATTCAGCGTTATATTGAGTACGATTACAGCACTGATGAGCATAGGCTTGATATCGTCGAAATCAATTACATTCATATTGGCATGTCCAATGAAGAACGTTCACAATGACGTTTCTTTCTTGAGATCAGTAAACAACACAATCCACAAATGCTGTGCCCGAATTAAGCCTGGAGGTTTACTCGATGACTTTCTCTCTGACTGTGGAAGTTGCACATTTTATCTCGCGACCATGCAAGCTGAATACGAAATATCGTGCGATGGAATTAATCAAGAAATTGCTATTTTCATTACTGGTGATTTGATACGCCGCGAAGTGTCGTGTTTCCTCGATAATTGTGTAATCAATATCAACTGGAATGTGTAGCAGTGTCCAGGTTGCAGATGCATATTGCTGATAAGATTTTTATTTTGTGTACACTCTAAAAATACGCATTTGTTAATGCTTTGTAAAATTTGAACGGATGTTGACAAGCGTTTGTCGTGTTACCGAAAGGTATTTTTTCTTTATTCACGTCCTGTTTTGTTATGTCAGCTTTAACAATACGGACGCATCTTCGAACGTACCCCATACATCACAGAATCTTAACATTTTATGCCACGTAACACAGAGTTGACGGACACATTTTTTTAATCGGAGCTATGTTTTCGGATTTTAATTTAATTTCGGAATATGCCCATTACAAGAAATTAATTTTGGCCAACGAAACGTCCTACATCCTTAACATGTTTGCGTGGTGGTGGAAATTTAAAAAAGACTGAAATGGATATTTATTAACATTTACGCTTGCACTATACACATTATTTTAAAACTGTTTTTGTTTATTATAATTGTTTTAAGATGCGAATACGATATTATTGGCGCTTTTGTATTTCCTTACCATGTTTGCATCCTTTGGTTTAATATTATACTTTTTATTTTTTATTTTTATATTTGAATAAATTGATGCATACATATAATATTTAAATCTGATGATTTATATACGTGGTTTCATATGGACATAAGGCCGGCGGCAGGTGACTGTGCTTTTCAATCAAATGTCCCACACCACATTAGGGGATGGGGGTGGTCTGAACTCACACAAAACACTATAGGTTTTTTGGACGTAGGCGACGACCCGTTAAACACATCGGCAACACGAGGACGCAACAGATGTGAACCGATCTTCATTAGGCTTCCTTCAAACAAGTATTCCATTATATCAGTGCCTAGGTTCGTTAATTTGGGGATGCACAACTGTTCTGAGTGATAGAATAGACATTTAAACGAGGAGTAATGTGTTTGCCAAACTATCAGTTACGGAAGTTATAATTAACACAGTATTAACATATTCCTTTCAATTCACAACAATGTATGTTGTTGTGTCAGCATAGTGATGATAGTACAGTCCGTCTTATGTTAGGACGGTGTTTTCCGCGTCGTCGTTTTAGACGTATCAACAATAGGGATACACATCTGGTGTGAAAGCACCGTTATTCGGCCTTCAAACACGTACTCGATGATATTAGAGTGCCTGCTTTCAGTAATATGTGGAATGCACGACTGTCCTGATTAATAATATAGTTCTACGTGTAACGATTTACCTGCAAGTAATACTAGTGGTGATTTGGCAAAACAAATTAAATGACATTGGCATATATTTAGGTATTGCCTGGATATGTAATTGGGTGTTGTGTGTGACTGTGGAAGTTGCACATTTTGTCACTCGCCAGTCTGATCACGGTATATCTTACCATTAATCTAATTAATTTCATTACTGGTCACATGATATTATCTTTCCAAATTAAGCCTGGCAATTAATGCCTTGTGGATGTAATCATACACGCTAAATGTCGTGCTTCTTTGACAAGTTTACAATCAATATCTAATGGAATGTACGGCAGTGTTCAGGTTGCAGAAGCATTTTGCTGCTAAATTTTTTATTTTGTCTACGCACTACAAATTCACTATTATTAGTACTAAGTAAAACCGGAATGGATGTTGAGCAGCGCACTTTTTTCTGTTTCCAGAAAAGTGAAGTTGTTTCGTTACTGGCGTTTGTTGCGTTACCGAAAGATCCCTGGACGATATTTACATCCTATTGTGTTGTGCCAGGTTTACAGTCTGGACGCATCTTGGAACATCACCTATTAAACACGATGTGGGAGGCGTATGAGCATAACGCTTGTCCCATTCCCCTCTTCTATTGCCGCCAGTTGTCTTAAATTAAAAAAATGTGTCAAAATTATATGAATGGCATGGAGTTATCATTAAATGGTTAATTATGAATTAATTACATTGTTAGGTGATATACTGACCACATCCGATGATACATTCTTTCATTTGTTAGACGTGTTTGCACACATGCAGTGGTAGTCATGGGTTACACTGTGCTTAGTTAAGTGCTAATTATAGTTAAATGTTAATATGTGACATGTGAGAATACGTCATGTTTCGAGAACAGTGTATTAATGCATTATGTCAGGTTTAAATCTTT
>BSQZ01000229.1:0-62153 GCA_033239005.1 Lamellibrachia satsuma | reverse complement strand
CTTTTTTACTTACTAACTCTTACTGACTCCCTCCCTGTGTCGTCAGACAAACCAGACAGAGAGTAATCGACGCCATCCATCTCTATCTTCAGCCATTCCTTCGAGGTCTTTTACTTACTAACTCTTACTGATTCCCTCCCTGTGTCGTCAGACACACCAGACAGAGAGCAATCGACGCCATCCATCTCTATCTTCAGCCACTCCTTCAAGGTCTTTTACTTACTAACTCTTACTGACTCCCTCCCTGTGTCGTCAGACACACCAGACAGAGAGTAATCGACGCCATCCATCTCTATCTTCAGCCATTCCTGAAGATAGAGATGGATTCGTACCACGCTCCCTCCTTCCTGTCTTTTAAACACACCTGTACCACGCTCCCTCCCTCCTGTCTTTTAGACACACCTGTACCATGCTCCTTCCCTCCTGTCTTTTAGACACACCCGTACCACGCTCCCTCCCTCCTGTCTTTTAGACACACCTGTACCATGCTCCTTCCCTCCTGTCTTTTAGACACACCCGTACCACACTCCCTCCCTCCTGTCTTTTAGACACACCCGTACCACGCTCCCTCCCTCCTGTCTTTTAGACACACCCGTACCACGCTCCCTCCCTCCTGTCTTTGAGACACACCCGTACCACGCTCCCTCCCTCCTGTCTTTGAGACACACCTGTACCACGCTCCCTCCCTCCAGTCTTTTAGACACACCTGTACCATGCTCCTTCCCTCCTGTCTTTTAGACACACCCGTACCACACTCCCTCCCTCCTGTCTTTTAGACACACCCGTACCACGATCCCTCCCTCCTGTCTTTTAGACACACCCGTACCACGCTCCCTCCCTCCTGTCTTTTAGACACACCCGTACCACGCTCCCTTCCTCCTGTCTTTTAGACACACCCGTACCACGCTCCCTCCCTCCTGCCTTTTAGACACACCCGTACCACGCTCCCTCCCTCCTGTCTTTTAGACACACCCGTACCACGATCCCTCCCTCCTGGCTTTTAGACACACCCGTACCACGCTCCCTCCCTCCTGCCTTTTAGACACACCCGTACCACGCTCCCTCCCTCCTCTCTTTTAGACACACCTGTACCACGCTCCCTCCCTCCTCTCTTTTAGACACACCTGTACCACGCTCCCTCCCTCCTGTCTTTTAGACACACCTGTACCACGCTCCCTCCCCCTGTCTTTTAGACACACCCGTACCACGCTCCCTCCCTCCTCTCTTTTAGACACACCCGTACCACGATCCCTCCCTCCTGGCTTTTAGACACACCCGTACCACGCTCCCTCCCTCCTGGCTTTTAGACACACCCGTACCACGCTCCCTCCCTCCTGGCTTTTAGACACACCCGTACCACGCTCCCTCCCACCTGTCTTTTAGTCACACCCGTACCACGCTCCCTCCCTCCTGGCTTTTAGACACACCCGTACCACGCTCCCTCCTTCCTGGCTTTTAGACACACCCGTACCACGCTCCCTCCCTCCTGTCTTTTAGACACACCCGTACCACGCTCCCTCCCTCCTCTCTTTTAGAAACACCCGTACCACGCTCCCTCCCTCCTCTCTTTTAGAAACACCCGTACCACGCTCCCTCCCTCCTGTCTTTTAGACACACCCGTACCACGCTCCCTCCCTCCTCTCTTTTAGAAACACCTGTACCACGCTCCCTCCCTCCTGTCTTTTAGACACACCCGTACCACGCTCCCTCCCTCCTCTCTTTTAGAAACACCTGTACCAGGCTCCCTCCCTCCTGGCGTTAGTCGCTGTCGGACCCTTGTCGTAGCCTACGCGGTAGGTGATGTCACGTGTCAGCAACCGACTGTCGTGCTACGAAGTCAAGTCACACCGAAGCACAGACTTGGCTCCCATGTTGGAACCAAAGACGCAGGTCAACAAGTATCTGCCCGCGATATCATATAAATCAATAACAGTCCACGAATCCACTACTACTAGTTAAAATACTATTTGTGATCCAAATAAATAATTTCAGAACAAACTATTAAAAACTATGTTTAGCGCAGTTGTACGGTATTGAATTATGTATTACATTTCATAATAACCATGTTGGATTTGTATTAATTGTTCCGCGGTTTCTTCTCAAATGTGATTTTATATTGAAATGTATAAATTATAGTTTTTACGGTGATTTTCAAATCAGTTGTTGCAGCAAACATTTCCTTTTGTGGATAATAAGACCAATTATGTGTGTAGATATATCATTAGACCTACCATCAAAATATAATGCACTGGATGTATGAATTAAGTGTATACCAGTAACATTATCGGAGAAGTAAATCAGTCCCCTACATAAGCACATACAACTTTGTCTTATGTCTGACCCACACCAGCTGCTGCACAATCAAACAACAACATCGTATTACGTAGTGCCGGATTAACAATGTGGGGGCCTGGTATAAACTATTGGGGGGGCTTACTGGGTGCCGCCAAAGTTAGCTCCTTGTGGGTGTCGCCAAAGTGAGCGCCTTACGCGTGCCACCAAAGTGAGCGCCTTACGCGTGCCACCAAAGTGAGCGCCTTACGCGTGCCACCAAAGTGAGCGCCTTACGCGTGCCACCAAAGTGAGCGCCTTACGCGTGCCACCAAAGTGAGCGCCTTACGCGTGCCACCAAAGTGAGCGCCTTACGCGTACCGCCAAAGTGAGCGCCTTACGCGTACCGCCAAAGTGAGCGCCTTACGCGTACCGCCAAAGTGAGCGCCTTACGCGTGCCACCAAAGTGAGCGCCTTACGCGTACCACCAAAGTGAGCGTCTTACGCGTACCGCCAAAGTGAGCGCCTTATGCGTACCGCCAAAGTGAGCGCACGTCTCCCGGGTCAATAGCAACTTCAACATTCTGCCGTTGAAACATCAATGGAGAACGGTTGTGTAACCGCCTGACGTAACAGTGTAGGATGTGTTGTTGGATTGCCGTTGCTGTAGGTTGCTGATATAACTGGAAGCAGACAGGCTGCAATTGCAACAGTAAATGCAACATTTCTACATACGTTGTGTCGTACGTATACGTGTGTCCGACCTTTCGGTCGAAGGGACCTGGGTTCAAAACATCTCCGCCGTTTCGAAGTTTGGGCAACGTCGTTTACCCACTTTGCCTGTGTCTTTCGGAACAGGCGGTGAAAGCCGTTGGTCCCTTCTACCTGGTGTCTATGCCAGGGGAAGTAAAAGACCCCACACAAGGAAATGGTAAATACCTGCTGTGGACTCACTAATTCTAAAGAAGGAAAACTTTGAAAATAAACCACTACTGTGTTGGCTCAAGACAGGGCTTTTTGGAGTTAAATGTCACAAGTCATAAGTGTGTGGACTGATGTCGATTGTTGTCTTTGGAGAATGATGAGCCTCGTTGGAATTTCTTTTAGTAAAGGATATAATTATACGCTTCACTGACCTCGCCAGCTGAAATATATGACATCAGCATGGGAAAACGTCATTATATTTGTATATTTCATACTATGTTTAACCTCCAGAATACCTAGAATCCCCTGCAACAGCCATGCACTTGGTGACACACACATAATTGTCAGCATACACATGTTTTCCATATGAATACGTCATATTATTTTGTAAATATGACTATTACGCTTTTCTTTATATAAAACGGTACTTTCCCTCGCAAAGTTGTGCCAAGAATTGATTGTTCGAATGTAATATTATATGCTTGACGTTATATTAAAACACTCCTAGCTGTGATGATGTGTGTTTGATAGCGGCATACCAGACTATTAATGTTAACATGGTAGGTCGTCAAGTGTGAGAAATGACAGGAGGATGGGACGATTGCGGAGTCGTTGTGTCGGTGACATGGAATAACTGGTGATGTACGTGCGAAAGAGAATCACACGATTAAAATATGACATAGTGAATGTTTTAATTGTCGTCGTTACTATGTGCACTATCTTATTATAAACCACCGTTTGTATGTTGTGTTACCCTTTATTCTTTGCATTTCGCGCGCCAAATTTTCAGGGGTTCTAAATTCAACCACGATTACCTTTTATACGAACAATCGAATTACCCTTAACAGTTATTACGTACAGCTGTTACTTAATAGTTATTACGTACAGCTGTTACTTAATAGTTATTACGTACAACTGTTACTTAATATTTATTACGTACAGCTATTACGAGTAATTGTTCACAACGTCACGCGTCTTTTATTTGATTATCGAAAGTGACGTCATACAAGGCAACGCGTCGCTACACGTCACTATAACTGCCAGTATTACGTCAGAAATTCAGGAAGCCATCACAGTATTGACTGGCAGCACCACGTAACAAGGCATTGGTGGATATTAATGTTATAATGTTGTGTATCTTGATTTATACCCTGCTGATGCTTAATGCTTGTACCATGTTGACACATAATGGCAGAACCCTGAGCTCGTTTGCTACAGGAACACACAAAGAGTGATTGTTGGTAAAGGTCATTTAAGAATTGTACCAACATAACATAATACGTATCAATGAGAAAGTAGCTTGGCAGCTAGCACAAACATGTTCATCTAGAAAGATACAATAAAATACAATATATGTATATCAAATGAGATATCGCTTTACTGCCAATACACAGTTGCTCATTGAGAAACACTTATTAAATGACAAAAGTAGAAGTAGCAAAGGTGGGGCGGTCCTTTGTCCCACCACATAACCATAGAATATCATCATCATAACAATGCTGTACAACGATCAACTAACCAGTCAAATATGCACCTCGAATTAAAGGTAATGTACTACAATCCCAATTGGGATTCTCATGGAAGAATGAATTCAAGCACAATTCAATTGTTACATAAATGTCGTACAGCATACGGATTACTGACCCAGACATTGTGTATACAAGTGAACGCAAACTATACACACTAAAACCTTCTAAGAACCCACTACAGAAACATAACATGGTAAGCAACACACGAACAATGGAGGTAGACAGGGGAGGACGGTAGGAAGAAAAACTTACAATGTGGTGGCTCTGCAAAGTACGTCTAGGGCGGCTCAGAGTTCCAACACTAAGTACGTCTAGCGCTGCTCAGAGTTCCAGCACAAAGCACGTCTAGCGCTGCTCAGAGTTCCAACACTAAGTACGTCTAGCGCGGCTCAGAGTTCCAACACTAAGTACGTCTAGCGCTGCTCAGAGTTCCAGCACAAAGTACGTCTAGCGCGGCTCAGAGTTCCAACACAAAGTACGTCTAGCGCGGCTCGGAGTTCCAACACAAAGTACGTCTAGCGCTGCTCAGAGTTCCAACACAAAGTACGTCTAGCGCTGCTCAGAGTTCCAGCACAAAGTACGTCTAGCGCTGCTCAGAGTTCCAACACAAAGTACGTCTAGCGCTGCTCAGAGTTCCAACACAAAGTACGTCTAGCACGGCTCATTCTTCCAACACAAAGTACGTCTAGCGCGGCTCAGAGTTCCAACACAAAGTACGTCTAGGGCGGCTCAGAGTTCCAACACAAAGTACGTCTAGCGCGGCTCAGATTTCCAGCACAAAGTACGTCTAGGGCGGCTCAGAGTTCCAACACAAAGTTCGTCTAGCACGGCTCAGAATTCCAACACAAAGTACGTCTAGGGCGGCTCAGAGTTCCAACACAAAGTTCGTCTAGGGCGGTTCAGAGTTCCAACACAAAGTACGTCTAGCGCGGCTCAGAGTTCCATCACAAAGTACGTCTAGCACGGCTCAGAATTCCAACACAAAGTACGTCTAGCGCGGCTCAGAGTTCCAACACAAAGTACGTCTAACGCGGCTCAGAGTTCCAACACAAAGTACGTCTAGCGCGGCTCAGAGTTCCAACACAAAGTACGTCTAGTGCGGCTCAGAGTTCCAACACAAAGTACGTCTAGCGCGGCTCAGAGTTCCAACACAAAGGGAATGAATTGATATTTTCCAGTCACGTACGGACTAACAAGTTATCCAGTCCGGAGGACGGGCATTTTTGCTCATTTCAATACTGTGGAATGCCAGGTACGTTCCCAGATGGGACGTCTCAGGCCATATCAAGACAACGTGGACAGCACTGCAATATCAGACAGCATAATTACGTGATCAAGAAATAATAATAAGAATATAAAACATTGAACTGATTTGTAATTGAACATGTCAGTGAAATGTCAATGTTTATCATATATAAAGACGCAATGTCCTGAGACCAACCTGAGGATTCTCAGCGAGTCAAAAAAAGACAGAGTGACAATTATTAATTACGGTTCCGTGTGTGTCTTCATAGTGACTTTCAATCAAACTTGCTGCGTTCTTTCGAAATCGTCTAATCTTGTTTATGTGTAATATGTAAGTGGTCCCAGAAGACTGATACGTATGACACATTGGGTATTACGAGATATCAATATGCTGTTACCTTAGCGGTTTCAGAACAATTAAACATATTTCATCCCGTATTTAAATAAACCGCCACCGCATACATACTTAATGATTTACCAATGTGTCTATTCTTTCCAGTGTATTATAAAGAGCTGTCCCCGATAGAAATTGTAATGAGTAGAATTGCTTTCACCTGGTGTCCTAGCTGTTGGGACAATGTACACCCTAAAAAAGTGCGTCAAACTGTGGTTAACTGGAGGTCTTTATGTGCGTTGGTGTCATGTTAACTGGAGGTCTTTATGTGTGTTGGTGTCATGTTAACTGGAGGTCTTTATGTGTGTTGGTGTCATGTTAACTGGAGGTCTTTATGTGTGTTGGTGTCATGTTAACTGGAGGTCTTTATGTGTGTTGGTGTCATGTTAACTGGAGGTCTTTATGTGTGTTGGTGTCATGTTAACTGGAGGTCTTTATGTGTGTTGGTGTCATGTTAACTGGAGGTCTTTATGTGTGTTGGTGTCATGTTAACTGGAGGTCTTTATGTGTGTTGGTGTCATGTTAACTGGAGGTCTTTATGTGTGTTGGTGTCATGTTAACTGGAGGTCTTTATGTGTGTTGGTGTCATGTTAAATGGAGGTCTTTATGTGTGTTGGTGTCATGTTGCTGTGAATTACGCTCGCTGTCATTAACGTTTATAACTATATGATGTTTTGATTTTAAAGGGTTATTTTGTTCCAGAGACGACCAATGTGTGGCACGAAGAAGAATATCATCTCTCGTCCACTCTACTGTATATTTCAGCTCGTCTCTCGTCACCGCCGGTCCACTCGTCTCTCGCCACCGCCGGTCCACTCGTCTCTCGCCACCGCCACTCCGCTCGTCTCTCGCCACCGCCGGTCCACTCGTCGAAGTTGTCGCTTCTCAACTGACAGCTCATTGTTGTACCAGGGTGTCTTGGGGCGGTGACAAGATGAGTGGTGAGCGGTGCATGAGTATTGTGGGGTTGTATTGGAGAGACAGTCAGATTTGACTTTGATCGTAAGATCAGTTAACTTGCGAAAGGATGAACAGCCTTATGCTATCGTATTTGGTGCATTTTACCTGCTGAAACACGAACATTTTATGATCTTTGATATTGGTTGTACATATTATATCCTATGTCTTTGTTTATACACAGTGTATTTGACTCTAATTCTGACCTCGAATAACTCTAATCTTAACTACTTTTCTATATAAACTACGCCATTTTGGAATTCGCCAGACATATCCTGGCTTGAATTCGGGTATTGTTTGATCTATGGTGCAATACTATGAGAAAGTATCGGCTAGTAGACCCTACATCCGACTAGCAGACCCTACATCCGAAGCAACAGAAACACATCGCAGAAAGTGATGCATAAATCAGCGATCACAGATCACATGACTCAACAGAATCACATCGTAGACCGGGCGGGGGCCACATTTGAACAAGAGAACAAGAGGCATCAAAGAAGCGATATGGATAATAAAAATCAAAGCCAGAATGAATCGAAATGAGGGCTGGTACGGACTCTCACATATATACGATGATCTCCTAAAGGGCCACCCACGGCGCGGCCGCGGGGGCCACCCAGGGCGCGGCCTTTGTCGCCATCTAGCGGTAGTCGTCTGAAGAAGATTGCTGATAGTAGTCGAAACGTCACGAAAAGAAAAGGGTAAACTGGTTGTGAAATAAGTAACAATATTACTTATTTGAACCATCCGGTCTGATGAACATCTTCCCTCAAGATCAGAAACTTCCACATCAACGTGAATAGTGTGCTGCTATATGGCTATGAAACATGGAGAGTAACCAAGACAACAAACAGAATGCTACAAACATTTATTAACAAATACCTGGGATACATCCGGAAAACCAAATGGCAAAATAGAACCACAAACAAACACATTTGGAGCAGGACAGACCAACACAGCATGAGGAAAGAGATTGCAAGAAGAAAATGGACATGGATAGGACACACCCTCCGAAAACAAACCAACAATGTCACGAGACAGGCCTTAGACTGGAATCCACACGGAAAAAGAAAAACAGGCTGACCCAAAACTACTTGGAGGAGATCAATAGCCGAGGAAGTAAAGAAACATGGAACCACCTGGAAAGAGATGAATATGCAGCAAATAACAGAGTGCGTTGGAAAAGAGTCGTTTCGGCCCTATGCTCTATGCTCTATGCTCTATGCTCGAGCGAAGAGGACTAAGTAAGTAAAGAGTACATTGTGCCAAAAATAACGGTTAATTATATTAAAGAGAAATCACACCGCTACCACAGGACGCAACAATCGGCTGATCTGACGTATGAATAACTACGAACACGCGTTGGCATAGATCAATACGCGATTATTTCAGCGTACATAAAATAATCAAGCCAATTTGTATTGTTAATTTGATTAAAATGAAGTCAACCACTCATGGGTTTATATGTATCACGATACTTATTCTTTATTGACGACTTTATTTACACTATGGTGACATTGTGTAGTAGCGTAGCTTCTAAAACATCTGGCGATTAACAGTTTGACATTCCTGGTACTGACTCACATTCTCCGTCAGTGGCGCCACTTAACATATCACCACTGTCACAACTTGAGGTGTGCAGACATTCCTGGTCCTGACTCACATTCTCCGTCAGTGGCGCCACTTAACATATCACCACTGCCACAACTTGAGATGTGCAGAATCTTCACATGAAATGTGAGTTTGAAGATGATGAAGATATGTGCATGGAGGTATTGAGATTTGGACACCAAATACCTGATATCGATAGGATGACTATACTCCACATGCTTCCACCAGGGCATGTTATGGTAACTTATGTACTAGGACGAAATGTATTTGCCGTCAGGTTTTCGTCGACTCCCGGGAACACACCAAGCCGTAACTTCAACGAAACACGCGGCGGAATGTCCGGCACCTTTACATTTGCGGCCATGTTTGTTGATAGGTTGAGGGACCCGCTGTGAGCGCTAGGCAAAACGTCACGTGACGGTTATGTCAATAGCTGATACACCATACGTTGGTGACGTCACGCTGACACGACGACCACATCGTGGAGCTACACGTTGGTGACGTCACGCTGACACGACGACCACATCGTGGAGCTACACGTTGGTGACGTCACGATTACATGATAGAAACACGTTGAACATATTTCCCTGTCGAGGCAGTTACTGAGACCACAGTCAGACCTTAGTCGTTTAACGCTGTCGGGACACATGTTGTCACCTTTCTTATTCGTACGTTGGTCTTGCCACACGGCCACGACAGTTGTTGAGGCCACAGGGAACTACATCTTAGCCGAGTGAAGCTCTCTCTCCATTTGCTGGGACTCCATTTTGTTTAAATTGTTCGTGTTACTTGTTGTACGTTCTTTGTGCGGTGTTGACAAGGAAGCTGCTGAGATTGTTCGTGTTACTTGTTGTACGTTATTTGTGCGGTGTTGACAAGGAAGGTGTTGAGATTGTTCGTGTTTCTTGTTGTACGTTCTTTGTGCGGTGTTGACAAGGAAGGTGCTGAGATTGTTCGTGTTACTTGTTGTACGTTCTTTGTGCGGTGTTGACAAGGAAGCTGCTGAGATTGTTCGTGTTACTTGTTGTACGTTCGTTGTGCGGTGTTGACAAGGAAGCTGCTGAGATTGTTCGTGTTACTTGTTGTACGTTCTTTGTGCGGTGTTGACAAGGCAGCTGCTGATATTGTTCGTGTTACTTTTTGTATGTTCTTTGTGCGGTGTTGACAAGGAAGCTGCCGAGATTGTTCGTGTTACTTGTTGTACGTTCTTTGTGCGGTGTTGACAAGGCAGCTGCTGAGATTGTTCGTGTTACTTGTTGTACGTTCTTTGTGCGGTGTTGACAAGGAAGCTGCTGAGATTGTTCGTGTTACTTGTTGTACGTTCTTTGTGCGGTGTTGACAAGGCAGCTGCTGAGATTGTTCGTGTTACTCGTTGTACGTTCTTTGTGCGGTGTTGACAAGGAAGCTGCTGAGATTGTTCGTGTTACTTGTACGTTCTTTGTGCGGTGTTGACAAGGCAGCTGCTGAGATTGTTCGTGTTACTCGTTTTACGTTCTTTGTGCGGTGTTGACAAGGAAGCTGCTGAGATTGTTCGTGTTACTTGTTGTACGTTCTTTGTGCGGTGTTGACAAGGCAGCTGCTGAGATTGTTCGTGTTACTCGTTGTACGTTCTTTGTGCGGTGTTGACAATGCAGCTGCTGAGATTGTTCGTGTTACTCGTTGTACGTTCTTTGTGCGGTGTTGACAAGGAAGCTGCTGAGATTGTTCGTGTTACTTGTTGTACGTTCTTTGTGCGGTGTTGACAAGGAAGCTGCTGAGATTGTTCGTGTTACTTGTTGTACGTTCTTTGTGCGGTGTTGACAAGGCAGCTGCTGATATTGTTCGTGTTACTCGTTGTACGTTCTTTGTGCGGTGTTGACAAGGAAGCTGCTGAGATTGTTCGTGTTACTTGTTGTACGTTCTTTGTGCGGTGTTGACAAGGAAGCTGCTGAGATTGTTCGTGTTACTTGTTGTACGTTCTTTGTGCGGTGTTGACAAGGAAGCTGCTGAGATTGTTCGTGTTACTTGTTGTACGTTCTTTGTGCGGTGTTGACAAGGAAGGTGCAGAGATTGTTCGTGTTACTTGTTGTACGTTCTTTGTGCGGTGTTGACAAGGAAGCTGCTGAGATTGTTCGTGTCACTTGTTGTACGTTATTTGTGCGGTGTTGACAAGGAAGGTGTTGAGATTGTTCGTGTTACTTGTTGTACGTTCTTTGTGCGGTGTTGACAAGGAAGGTGCTGAGATTGTTCGTGTTACTTGTTGTACGTTCTTTGTGCGGTGTTGACAAGGAAGCTGCTGAGATTGTTCGTGTTACTTGTTGTACGTTCGTTGTGCGGTGTTGACAAGGAAGCTGCTGAGATTGTTCGTGTTACTTGTTGTACGTTCTTTGTGCGGTGTTGACAAGGCAGCTGCTGAGATTGTTCGTGTTACTTGTTGTATGTTCTTTGTGCGGTGTTGACAAGGAAGCTGCTGAGATTGTTCGTGTTACTTGTTGTACGTTCTTTGTGCGGTGTTGACAAGGCAGCTGCTGAGATTGTTCGTGTTACTTGTTGTACGTTCTTTGTGCGGTGTTGACAAGGAAGCTGCTGAGATTGTTCGTGTTACTTGTTGTACGTTCTTTGTGCGGTGTTGACAAGGCAGCTGCTGAGATTGTTCGTGTTACTCGTTGTACGTTCTTTGTGCGGTGTTGACAAGGAAGCTGCTGAGATTGTTCGTGTTACTTGTACGTTCTTTGTGCGGTGTTGACAAGGCAGCTGCTGAGATTGTTCGTGTCACTCGTTGTACGTTCTTTGTGCTGTGTTGACAAGGAAGCTGCTGAGATTGTTCGTGTTACTTGTTGTACGTTCGTTGTGCGGTGTTGACAAGGCAGCTGCTGAGATTGTTCGTGTTACTCGTTGTACGTTCTTTGTGCGGTGTTGACAAGGAAGCTGCTGAGATTGTTCGTGTTACTTGTTGTACGTTCTTTGTGCGGTGTTGACAAGGAAGCTGCTGAGATTGTTCGTGTAACTTGTTGTACGTTCTTTGTGCGGTGTTGACAAGGCAGCTGCTGATATTGTTCGTGTTACTCGTTGTACGTTCTTTGTGCGGTGTTGACAAGGAAGCTGCTGAGATTGTTCGTGTTACTTGTTGTACGTTCTTTGTGCGGTGTTGACAAGGAAGCTGCTGAGATTGTTCGTGTTACTTGTTGTACGTTCTTTGTGCGGTGTTGACAAGGAAGCTGCTGAGATTGTTCGTGTTACTTGTTGTACGTTCTTTGTGCGGTGTTGACAAGGAAGGTGCTGATATTGTTCAGTCAACATGGAACGAGTGTCGTGTGTTTTTAATTGACAGTTGGTGGGGGCGATGTAACTGGGAGGCCCAGCGCGAGAGACGGATTCGGGTTCGATGGCCGGACGCAGTAGAAGATGACGAGAAACGACTTGCGGAACTCAGCGTTGTAGATGAGGAAGAGAAAGATGGTGTAGGACGTGCTGAAGACGGCCAGAGTCAGTTGAACCAGAGCGGACCAACTGGGCACTTCGGCACTGCTGGACTGGCCGATCATTTTCTACAGGAATAAAACAAATTATTATTTGATTGATAGGAGTAACGTTGAATCTAAACAATCGGGTGCGCGCCCTCTCTTGCACGCACGCACGCACGCACACACATACGCACGAACGCACGCATACACACACCAGCCTAAACCATTAAAAAACTACACTTAATTGTGAAATGAGTTTTGCTGTTGATGTGAACGTACACTATTCTACTGTTGATGTGTACGTGAACTATGCTACTGTTGATGTGTACTTGCACTATGCTACTGGTGATGTGAACGTGCATTATGCTACTGTTGATGTATACGCGCACTATGCTACTATTGATATGAATGTATACTATGCTACTGATAACGATAATAGTTATTGTCCGCGTGCAGTGCTTTAGCATTTTGATTATTTTATTACACAAAAATCATCATTTTCACTATATATATATATATATATATATATATATATATATACAAAGGAATACAAAATAACATTAACAAGGAACTTACAGCACCGACAAGGAGAACGAAGTAGGGTAGCCAGGCGAAGGAGAAGAGAACTGCGATGATGATCAACATCTTTATAATCCTCGTCCGATTGTGCGATACGAATGATGACGTCATACCCTCTGTCGTCTGATGTCCTTGCTGTACGATGAACGTGATAAGACGGTAATAGCGACAGAAGATAAACGCCTGAGGTATCATGTACGATGAGCATAGGATAAAGAAACCGTTCATCTTATCAAAGACGTCAGACTTGGGCTTTAGTCTGACACATCAGGAAACGTCTTGCAACATATTGTGCAAAATTTACCTCACCAATAATAAAAACTCGGATTTACTTGCATTTAACTTTAATGTGGTCTCTGTCATCCCATGGAAGATTTTGTGGAGACAATCCCTGAGCTAGTTTTGGAAGTGATTTGTATCTCGTGTAGCCAAAATAGCATAGGTATGTGATCTATTAGTATACATTTGGTGATCAAGTTGTGATGTTGGATAACTGAGCCAAGTAGAGTAGCTTAGAGAGCGAACACCATGAGGAACATTACTGAAGTAGGAGGACAGCTGAGAAACAATTCGCTATCTTCATTCTTTTGTATCTATCAGTTAAATATTATGAGAACCAGCTCTGTTCCAGATATGGACACCACATTGACACACTTTTAATAAGTTATCCTGTGACCAATGGTATCAAATGCAGGAGATAGCTTCAGCAAGGAAATGGTCTCTTCCATACACTTCCTGGACCCACTACCCAGTGCGTAGATCCGCTCAAGTCTGGTCAATAATAGATTTAACACCTACACATGGTTCACTGAATGGTATAAATTCAGTCAACACTTGATCATTTGCTGTGTTGCCAGAACAGCATGCAGTGATTGTCCTTAAACACTTCCAGGAGAAACCATGTGACCATGTCTTCATTTTGTTGGAACCCCGACTGCAACGTTATTTTTTAAATTATATAATAAGTTATAACATTTGCATACATTAAATGTAACAACGGTAATAATAAATGCATTTGTATGTGGGCGTTTTCACGTACAGGGAACACTTTTGCCAAAATGAACTTTCCCGCATAGTATTGAAATAATTAATGGTGTAATATTAATTCAGTCTAATTACCATACAATTTTTTAGGCTGAGCGGGATTGAGAGACTTTACATGAAAACCGACAATAATCTGTATATCTGGACAGACGTCTTTAAAAACAAAGGCGCTAAAATACGATTAGATGGAACGTGATACGTCTCTTTCATGGTTTCATCAATTATAGCAAAAGCAAATTAATTAATTTTCACCTAAATTAGCTAAGGAAGCTCCAGCACATGATCACAGAACAGAATAAACTAATGAAATCTAAATATATATTCCTCGCTCACTTACCATATGCTTCTGGGAAAATCTCAGCTGATGGATGCACAACAACCAACTCACTTCTTCGTGGTGATGTCCTACTCACGAGAGATGGAGTCCACAGCTGACCCATTGTGTCTGGAATGATATTAACAGACGTCGTCATTTCATCCTCCCAAAGGCCAATAAATGAATGGGACAAATTTTCTACAGTTTCTGTTAATGCAGGCCATGTGAATATGTTACAAACACCATTTACAAATATCTTGTTACACATAGGTGTAAGAAAACCTGTCTAATTAAATAGCTTCCTTTTCTGTCTGAATCAACCAATGGTTCCATTCCAAAAATATATATAATTCTAACTCGACCAAACATTACATCTATATTACACATCTGTTGAATAATAGTGGAATGATAGGATGAACATTTGAAGCAGTGTGCCGACGACCATAAAAGGATGAACATTTGCAGCAGTAAAAATACCCCAAAAAGCCATCTTGGTGCACCCTGGGGCTAGACAGCCACCCGGTATACCTGGGGCAGTTCGGTCTACAACTACTTCCCCCGTGTTTTTAGTTAGGTCATGTTTGATAGCCCTGACAGTACATGGCAAAGTCAGTTTAGGTTGCCCAACCATGGCATTGTGTTCTGTTGACTGTCGGGGACATCAAATATACGTCACGCCTAGACGATTCTGATCGAACGCAGCAACAAGTTGAATGTTAAACCTCTAACCATGCATAAAATACCGAAATAAGGAGTTATGAACCATATTGGTTCGTCCATATAAATATGGACGAAACATTGCCTGAATTATAATATACATACACACCTGCAAATATTATGATAGTACACAGGCTATAACAGTTGTCAAGTAAAAATGGAGTTTGCAAATAAAATATACCTTTCCATTCATAAATTGATGAAATATTATAAAATTGTTCCATGCACATATTTGCACAGTGACTGGGTGTGGTAGTGTTTGAATGTTTAGTGTCATTGTAAAATTAAAACAAATGCCTCTTTCCTTTGTTTACATGTGATACAATTCAGAAAATAGTAATAAGTTATCCTACTCAATATAACCATATAACCAGAATGCATGTAATTCCAAAAACAATGCCCCGAAAGCGGCGGTGAGCAGAAGAGTTGCACGAGTCATTGTATGTTCGCTGACCCAGTCGCACAACCACGGAATGTACGATTCATATAAGTTATCATCTCTCTGATTGTATACCTACCAATATTATCTGGACAATATCTCATCATTAACTCCACGGACAATATTCCAGAAATACTGTTGATGAGACAATATCTCTTCAGAAGTATATCCTGGATATTGTTCTGCTACTGCATTACACACAGAATGTCTGCAAATTGTCCAATTACTGAAGTTGATTTTCGGCTGTCTTTGCAGATGAAAGCGTATAATTGAATTACGGTTAGTTGATAGTAAGTTATTATAACATCAGTGAACAATGTAATTTGCTGGTTCAGTAACTTGATTAAATGCAAATTTTTTTAGGTGGCTCCTCGAATGTGAATTTTATTTCTTTTCCTAAATAACAACATTCTTCTTCTCATAACGGGCGGGCCCAGTCTCACAAAAAAGGGGTGCCCAGTTTTCCAATAAAAAAAATCATTACGTAACTTAATATATAATCTAATTTACTGAAATATATAATTATTGTAATTCTAGATCCTGTCAATGTGACTTACCAAAGTTGTTACTGTGGATATACTGAAGGTGTGGTTCCACCCTCTGTATGGAGATAAACTTGAATGATGCCAAGGCCACTGAGCCGGGCTGTGTGCTGGTCATGCCAAGGAATCAGGTCACGTTCCACGTATGTACATGTTTGTACTCAGAGCACACTGCAAACACACCAGTGAGCTACAGTGATTCACTTTCCATTATTCAAGGACCTGATACTGATAAGCCGCGTCATATCAAACAAAAGCTGATATGATCATAATCAATGCTTCAATTTGGATTACTTGAAAAGGAAACCAAGCTTTTATTTCTATATTTTATATAACTGAGGATGTCACAGTATATGTAATTGATGGCCCACTAAAAATCAACCCATAAACGTGGCATGGTCATCATCATAAAATAAAGCTTTTCCAGGTATATTTGAATATTTTCCATAGAAATATACTTGAGAATTGGACCTACCAGAGACGCAATGCTTCGTTGACAACATCACCTTGGTGATGGGATTTATGTGTACAGAGAACATCTGGAAGAGTTGTGGCCCTGTCCAACTGACTCTGGTTGCTGTAGAATCACCTGCGCAGCTCCCGAAATTGTCCAGTAGGCTATCTCAATACATTTCCCACTCAGGGCTGAAAACAGTCAAGCAATGTACAATACCAAAACAGCCCTGCTTCAAAGGAGCAACTTGCACATTATCATAACAAATATAATCAACACATCTAAATGAGACGTTAGTCTTAAATGTAGTTTCTATGAATTAGTCCGCATTCATAACTTTTATTTCTAACATTCTAGTCAAATGTAGCAAGCAGGGAGACTCACCGGTTGTGGGGGCGAGATAGACACTGAGGTATGTGACACGGTCCCTACTATGGTATATCTCCTTCATAAGCAGCGGAAACTTCTGCATGTCTGTAGGTAGGATGCAGAAACAACAACACTCAATCAGCTTTAGTTTTCAATGTCTGCATACACATATTCTGTGTATTCTATCTAACATATAAAGAAGTTTATGATGGTCTGTCTGTTGTGTCCTATTCCCCTTCTGACGTACATGGAGGGTCAAATGGGGAACCGTCCATCAAACATTTTCTTCCTTGTAATGTGGCCAAAGTACCCAAGCTTTCTTGTCACCGCTTTTATCAATAGTCAACAATTGTTTTCGATTTTACTTATATAGTCATTTCTTTTAATCCAGCCAATAAACAACCACCTTCTATAGCATCGCACCTCAAGAGCGGCAACGCGGTTTTTGACTGCCCTTTTCATAGTCTTACACCACCTACCTACGTAGCATATCAATCCGTTGTTACCACCCAGGAATAGATAATGACCCAACCGTGTCATAGCTTGTCACTTAAACCATGTCCTGTACCTACAACAGAACAGTAATATGTGCAGTCTTTGCACATTTCTACGGGTTTGATACATTTCCTCTGCAGAAGTTGAATGAATGATACTACATTCCCCAAAGAGCACTACATGAACAAGTGTTTACGTCAATCCTGGTTATGTCATGATTAATAAAGTAACAGTTTAACTAACAAATTATCTTGGACGGATATAACACAGTATGCTATTAATATTTTTCAAAAAACTTGCCTGTCTTGCTGAGTACAGCCACCATAAGATAATTACCTGCCAGTTTTGTGTCATGGCATAAAACATCCCGATCTTGCCTGTCCTACTGAGTACAGCCACCGTGAGAGAATTACCTGCCAGATATGTGCTATGGCATGCCACACAACGATCTTGCCTCTAATACTGAGTACAGCCACCGTGAGAGAATTATGTGCCAGTTCTGTGCCGTGACTTGCCACACCCCGAATTTGCTGTCCTACAGAGTACAGCCACCATGAGAGAATTACCTGCCAGTTCTGTGCCATGGCATGCCACACCCCGATCTTGCCTGTCCTACTGAGTACAGCCACCGTGAGAGAATTACCTGCCAGTATTTTGCCATGGCATGCCACACCCCGACCTTGCCTGTCCTACTGAGTACAGCCACCATGAGAGAATTACCTGCCAGTTCTTTGCCATGGCATGCCACACCCCGACCTTGCCTGTCGTACTGAGTACAGCCACCGTGATAGAAATACCTGCCAGTTCTGTGTCATGGCATGCCACACCCCGACCTTGCCTGTCCTACTGAGTACAGCCACCGTGAGAGAATTACCTGCCAGTTCTTTGCCATGGCATGCCACACCCAGACCTTGCATGTCTACTGAGTACAGCCACCGTGAGAGAATTATGTGCCAGTTCTGTGCCGTGACTTGCCACACCCCGAATTTGCTGTCCTACAGAGTACAGCCACCATGAGAGAATTACGTGCCAGTTCTGTGCCATGGAATGCCACACCCCGACATTGCCTGTCCTACCGAGCACAGCCACCGTGATATATTTAACTGTTAGTTCTGTGCCAAGGCGTGCAACACCCAGACCTGTCCTGTTCCTGTGAACAAAAAGAAGGGTTGTGGTTGGTTCTGGTTTGTTGGAAGCGTTTCCAGTTAATGTCGGTTAGAGGCAAGGAAGTGACCATTTACTGTTTATAATGGTGCTAGCACTAATCAGCAGGAAGATCACCATGAAGGATGTTCTCAGGAAGGTGATGTATGCAAACGATCTAACCATGATAGCAGACAACAAAAAGAACTACAGGAAGTGTTGGAGGAATGGAAGGGGGTGTTCAAAAAGCCCGGACTGAGAATGAGCCGGGAGAAGACAGAAGTGATGTGGGTTTGACATCAGAGAGAGGACTTGATCATTAGTTTGGATGATAAGGAGATCAACCAAGTGGATGGCTGTGTGTAACTTGGAAGAATGGTTAATGAGGATGGGCATTCAGAGGTAGAAATGCGAATTCGGATAAAACAAGGTGCGAATGCTCGGGGAAAGGTAGAGGGAGTCATGTTGGACAGAAACATTTTGAAAAAGCTGAAAAGGAAACTCCTGAGAGCTTGCGTTACACCAGCATCTGGAGACAGTGGCGTTGACATAACAACAACAGCAGCTGCACGTTTGGTTCTGGTTTCATCGAATAATCAGAAAAAAAGAGGGTTGATGAAAGAAGGATGAACGACCTGAGGAAAGATGGGATGCAACAGGACAGCTGATATTGGTGAGAAGCAAGGTGAGATGGGCAGGCCACATGCCACATGGTAAGGATGGATGCAGACAAAATGGTAAAGAGAGTGGAAGAGAGAGATGGAAAAACATCAAGGATGCAAGAAAAGGGGAAGCGAACAGCTAAGATCGAAGGACTGCGTGAGGTTGGATACGAGAAGATCAGGGGAAGATGAAAGATGGAGAGGGGGTGACCGATAGAAAAGTATGGAAAGAAACAACAGAAAGAGTGGCTCGACAATATTTTACCTGACCCTAAATCATGAATAACTGTGAACAAAGAGGAAAAGCACCGTTAGTTTGGTAACAAAAATTATGTTTAATAAATTCAATTTAAAGGGGGCAGCCGTGGCCTAGTGGTTAAGGTGTTGGACTCTAAATTCGAGGGTTGTGAGTTCAAGACCCACATTGGGCACGGTTCGTTTTCGAAGCTTAGGCAATTTCGTTTACCCTACTTTGCCTCAGTCTACTCAGCAGTAAATGAGTACAAACACTGTTTGGAAGGTACCTGCGATGGACTAGTGTCCCGTCCAGGGAGTCAGTATAACTGCACTCTAAGTTGCTTCGCACTACAGAAACCAGGTTTAAGCACTGGCCATATAAGCCTTCATGGCTTCCAAAGGCGTAATGCCTGGGGGATGGGGAATAAATTCAAGAATATGGTCAACATTTTCATAAACAGTGTATAAATTGATGATGAGAAAAACATTTCAATACAACATTTGCTAAATTTTAGCACCCCTCTACAGACATGGTGTTGTGTGACTATGATGCGCCATTTAGAGACCTGGTGTCTATGACAGTGACATGATTCTCTCCAGAGCCTTTTTCTCATGACACACCTTTCTCACTGACTGACTTATCTCACGTGTGACGAGGCTGCCATCAGTGTTGACCATTACGCTCCACAACTGTATAGTGGACTGGAAGGTGGCGGCCACCATCCTGATACAGTTCTCCTGGCCAGTGTTCAGCACCTTGGCATTGAGGATCACCTAATCTATCAAATCCATCAGGCACGGACTAGTCCACGAAAATTGGTAGCGCGCAGAGTCCTTCATCCTGTCTCACATAAACACACAAAATTACATCGATCTGTAGATCTGCGTCAATCAAACAGTTCACACACCCACACTTTGGTATTCTGCTGTGGAAAATTACAAAATCTCCCATATATATCTCTGTTTGAGCAATATGCATTTTACCATATGATTGTACTCATATAAATGAAGTACTCTTTATAAAAATCATATATCCTTTGACAAGAACGATGTACAGTGAAAGAATAAATAACAATATTAAACAAATCAAACTGATTACCCAAATATAAGCCATTACTACTCAGTGCAAATACTGATTTATTGCAAGAGCTTAAAAGTTAGTTTCTCAATCTAATGTGACATTCTCCCCTCCCGCACAATTCATCGTTACAGTTGTCTGGTCCACTTTTAATCCAATAAATTTTACCATGAATGTCCTGCTTTCAATGTGGTTACGTCTACTTATGACACCAACCTGTACTAACACACAAAGTGGGGATAAGCAAGAGCGATCCGATTAAGTGACCCTTGATATTGTTCACTCTTTGTCCACCAAAATTGTTCCTGGCTGCCGCAGCACCTGTAAAAAGACCTCAAGTAACGGTATGTTTATATTTACACAGCACTGTATCCAGTCCTTGGGATTGTTAAACGTGCTTAACAGTTCACCCGCTGGCTGACCTGTTCATTTCAAAACCTTTTGAATTTCTCTGGGAAGCATTCAGCAATGCTGCAATTACTGTGCGAAGATTTTTCATTCACATTTCCACAGTTGTCTCTACCTGGGTACTCATTTACAGCTGAGTGAACTGTGGTAATGTGGGGGAACAAAATTGTCAAAGCTTTGATACTTCAGCAATTGGGTTTGAACATGGGTTCCCTCAGCCGAGTCTGGCATTCTAACATTGTGTTATTTATATAATAGAAATATCCAAACGAGCTAAATATAATTTCTGCTTGATGGATTCTAGAAATGTTAGCCTTCTGTTTGACACTGACTGATAGTATTTGTTTAATCTGCCAGCATAATTATGCTAAGAAATCAGCCACGCATATATGTGTACTGTATCTGATTCTTTTCGTTATGAAACTGCTTCTCGTAATGTGATCTGATCCAATGCATATGCAATCTCAGTTGCCCTGTTAACGGGCACACATGCATGACCGTAATTGTCTATATTCCTTCTCTTACAACTTACATACTAGCTGAACAGTCTACTCTGTATAAAATTATTAAGAATGACATTGTACACTCTAAAATATCAGTTATTCATTCAATCCATTTTTTGTGATTCAATCCAGTTTTAATTGTCTGTGAGGAACTGATAGTTTTGTTTTGTGCAATAAGCTTGAATTTCAAAATGTCTTATATTATGAACAGGGATTATCGAACACAGCGGTGTGCACATGAGTTGCACGAGTCATGGTATGTTCGTTGACCCAGTCGCACAACCACGGAAAGGACATTTTTGCTAGTAGTGCAGTCGCGCGTGAAACTTACTAAAAGTTTAGCAATGTACGCTTCATATAAATTAGCTTTTCCTCTTGATTGTATCCCTCCCAATATTATCTGGACAATGGTAGCTAGGTGGGTAAAGTCATTCCCCAGGCTTACGCCTTCGAATGCCATGAAGGCTTATAATGACCAGTGCATAAACTTGGTGCGAAGCACCTTAGAGTGCTGTTATACTGATAATCCTGGACGGGACACTAGTTCATCGCAGGTACATTACAAACAGTGTTTGTACTCATTTACATATGAGTAGACTGAGGCAAAGAAGGGTAAACGAAATTGCGTAAGCTTCGAAAACGAACCGTGAACTCACAACCCTTGAATTTAGAGTCCAATACCTTAATCACTTGCCCACGGCTGACCCCCATCTGGACAATATCCTACCATTCAATCCATGTATACTATTCCGGAAATACTGTTCATCAGACAAAATATATCCTAGATATTGTTCTTCTACTGCATTATATACAGAATATCTGAAAATGTTCCAATTTCTGAGGTTTATTTTGATTGTCTTTGGAAACGTATAATTGAATTACGGTTAGTAATGTATTATTTAAGCAGTCACATCAGTCAACAATGCAATTTGCTGGCCCGGTAATTTGAGTTACTAAAAAATGTAAGGTGGTTCCTCGAATTTGACTATTCAAGCCTTACATACGAGTGTCTCATGACCCTATTGTCTTATCAACTTATGCTCCTATTGCATACCATGATTTTGTATATACATTATACACTTTTGATTGGTCGATGTATGTATAATTATTATAATTTGTATTTATGGATGTAAGAATTATTAGAAGTTGCTATTTTTCTTAAATAAAAGCATTTTTCTTCAAATAACATGCGGGTCCAGACTAACAACAAAGAGGAACCCAGTTTTCCAATAAAACATCAAGAATAGCAACTATAGTTATCCATATTTCCACGCACACAGCACTTTCTAGAAAACAGCACAATGAAAGGTTCATATAATATTTTTTCTTTACTGAGGATATACTGAAGGTGTGGTTCCAAGTTATCTATGGAGATGACTTTAAATGATGCCAAAGGCATCAAGCCAGGCTGTGTGCTGTTCATGTCATGGAAATTAGCTTGTGTGCTGATCATGTCATGAAAATTAGCTGTGTCCTAACCGTATCCATCCAGACTAATATAACTTTAGTTATATTCATAATCAATGCTTCAATTTGGATTACTTGAAAAGACAACCAAGCTTTCAATTGTATATTTGTTCTTAAGTTAC
This sequence comes from Lamellibrachia satsuma, assembly GCA_033239005.1. Classification (NCBI taxonomy): domain Eukaryota; kingdom Metazoa; phylum Annelida; class Polychaeta; order Sabellida; family Siboglinidae; genus Lamellibrachia; species Lamellibrachia satsuma. The sequence continues at coordinate 39,204 of BSQZ01000229.1, read as the reverse complement.
ACATTTATTTATCTGTTTTGTCACTGTTATAAGGCAAAGCATGCTAATCATGATGACAAGTAAATATAAAGCTTCAGTTATTTTTAAGTATTACTACGGATATGGGTATATCAAGGACACCTTGGCTATACAGTGACCTTAGTACACAAATATCAACAACTGCCGTATTTGCAAGATATTTATGAAATACAGATCAGAGTTTCATTCAAAAGATGACAATTAAAATATAATGAAACAACATCCTCATAGAAATATTTGCATAACATTTCATTTGTTCATATACTTATACAAAACTATCTCCGCTGTGACCCCCCTAGAGATCACTGATTGGCCGTCACGAGGAGCCTTACTGGCCAGTTCTGTGTCATGGCATGCCACACCACGACATTGCCTGCCCTGTTGAGTGGAGCCACCATGAGATATACCAGCAAGTTCAGACCTTGCCTGTCATACTGAATGGAGCCAATGTGAGCGAAAAACTTGCCACGGTGAGAGATTTACCTGCAAGTTCTTTCACTGTATGCCACAACCCGACCTTGCATGTCGTACTGAGTTCATAATTGCCAGTTCAGTGTCATGGTGTGCCACACCCTGACCTTTCCTGTCCTACTGAGTGCTGCGAGTCGATTGCCAATGAGGAACAGGTTGTTGATGACAACATACATATGGAACTTGCCTGCAAGGGGAGAGAACACTTTTATTCAGTGAAGTAGCACGACGTTTTCATCTTACACTAAGCAAACATTTTAATAAAACAGTTGTTTATGGACCTGCTAAATGGAGATATTTAATCCACATAAAAGTACCTCGGTCTGAATGTATCAGTTTAGTCGACTGGACTAAAAAATTCAATTCAAATTTATTGTAACTATATACAATAAGGACAAATACAAAGCAGAGCGAAGTCCTATCTAATTGCATAAAGTGAACAATAGGGGAAGAACAATATATAATGTTGTACTCCCTTTTAGTTTCATCAACTATACTTTTGAGCTATGGGTGGTTTGGAACATTTGTGTATGGCGAAATAGATTTGTACTTAGCAGAGACCAAAAAACACATAAAACTACAGGTGCAGTAATGTTACAGGAACTAGTTGCCCACGCAACCAAATTACTCAGTCGTTGTCCACACGCTCTCTTCATTATAGGGGCATTGTAAGCATACATTGTTAGCCTACTTCAATATAGGGGCTGCCTCTATGAAGGTACAGAGGCAGTATGCGAAACGAAGGAAGCCTGGAAAGAAATAGAGAAGAACAAGGAGAGAGGAAATCAACCGGATTCAATGATATACACATATACGGGCAGGTGAATACAGCGGCAAAGGGAGCTGTTGTTAGGTGAGGAGAGATATGGAAGCAGACGTATATAGCAAACTAGATGAGGATGGTGCAAAGAAGATGATCAAGGATATAAATGGGAAGCTAGTGACAGAAAAAGAGGTAGTACTGAAGGTCTGAGAAAGCTACTCAAAGGAGCTACTGAACAAGGAAGGAAATAACAACGATGAGGAATTACCAATGGATGTAGAGGGGAAAGAGAAGTTAACTGGTATTACGGATACAGAGATGCAAACCGGGATGAAAGGGATGAAGAAGGGAAGAGCACCTGGTACTATGTGATATGCACGTGGATATGGTAATAGCAGCGGGGGAGAGTGGAATTAGCTGGACAAAGAGACTGCTGAATACATGTATGAGGAAAGGTAAAGGACCAGAGGAATGGTGAACAGAGCTAATTGTCCCAATATGGTAGAAGAAGGGATATGTGCAATACCCTGGGAAATACAGAGGCATCACATTTCTAAGTCACATCATATCATGAAGCTGCTAGAGAGGACCCTGGATGGCAAGATCCGAAAGAGAGTAGAGCAAGAATTATGGGAAGAACAATAGCGTTTCAGAAAGGGAAAATGAGGACTGATGGGATGTTTGCATTAAGACAGCTGGTAGAGAAGAGGTTTGAGGTGCAAGGGAGAATGGTAGTGGGATTTGTGGACCTTCTCAGGAAGATGGTGTATGCAGATGATTTGGCCATAATAGCAGAGAGCAAACAAGAACTACAGGAAGTGTTGGAGGAATAGAAGGGGGTGTTCAAGAAGCACGGATTGAGAATGAGCCTGGAGAAGACAGAAGTGATGTGGGTTGGACACCAAAGAGAGGAGCTGACCATCATTTTGGACAGTAAGGAGATCAAGCAAGTAGATAGCTTTGTTTACCATGGATGAAAGTTTACGGAGTATGGGCATTCTGACGCAGATGTGAGACGTCGCATACAAGCGGGAGCGAATGCTTGGAGAAACGCAGGGGGAGTCATGTTGGACTGAAACGTTTTGAAAAAGCTGAAAGGGAAATTCCTGAGTATGCGTGTTACACCGGCATGCCTGTATGATCTGGAGACAGTGGCGTTGACAGAACAGCAACAACCGCTGCTGCACGTTTGTGAGAACAACTGGGTTCGTCGAATATAAAGAACAAAGAGGGTGGACAAAAGAAGGATGAACGACCTGAGGAAAGAGGTTAGGATTCAAAGCAGTCTAACAAGATGATTATCGAGAAGCAATGTGAGATGGGTAGGCCACCTGGTAAGGATGAATGGAGGCAAACTAGCAAAGAGAGCAGAGGTGAAAAAACATCAACACTTCAGGAAAAGGTGGAGGCCACAGCAAATATAGGAGGACTGTTTGAGGCGGGATATGAGAAGATCGGAGGAAGATGAGAGATGGAGAGAGGGAGCGGCCTTTAGAAAACTATGAAAAGAAACAACAGAAAGAGGGGCTCGACAATACTTCACCTGACCCTCAACCCTGTACAGCGGTGAACAAGAAGGAAGAGCGCCATTAGCTTAGTAAATAGTTATGTTTAATAAATGTAAGGAAATGGTCGACATTTTCGTAATTAGTATATAAACTGCTTATGAGAAACAACATGTCTATACAAAATTTGCCAACTTTTAGCATCCCTCTACAAACATGGTGTTGTGTGACTATGGTGCACCATTTACGCACATGGTGCCTATGACAGTGACATGATGTTCCTCAGAGCCCTTTTCTCCTGACAGACCTATCTCACTGACTGACCTATCTCACGCGTGACGAGGCCGCCATCATTGCTGATCATGACGCTCCACAACTGGATGGTGGCGTGGAAGGCGGCGGTCACTATTCTGTTACAGAGATGCCAGCGTGCAGAGTCATTCATCCTGTCTCACACAAACACACAAGTTACACAGAACTGCTTCAATGACACAGATCACACCCACACTTTGGTATTCTGCTGAGGAAAATTACAGAATCAACCAATTATATTTATCTCTGTTTGAGCGATACCCATTTTACCAGATAGTTGTACTCGTATATAAATGACGTACTCTTCTTGACTACAGCATGCTTATCAAAAGTAATATATCCCTTGACAAGAAGGATGAACAGGGAAAGGATAAGTAACAACATCACAAAATTCAAGCAGGTTACCAAAACAAAAGCCATTACCATTCAGCACCAATACTGATTTATTAGAACATCTATAAAAGTGAGTTTTTTTAATCTAATGTGACATTCTCCCCCCTCCCCACCATTCATCATTACAGTTTTTGTAATATCTGTTCCAGTCATGAATCCTATGTATTTCCAAGAGGACCATGACTGGTTTGCTTGCAAGGCGGTTATGTTTAGTTATGTGTCACGGATTTCGGTGGTGGTCCACGCAAAACCAGGGGCGGGCCGTACTTAGACTAAGCTCAACATATGAGTGTAAGAAATTTCCACAAATGAAAAACAACACCAAAGTAATTGACATGAATATGTTTACAATTATTCAAAACCTAACTGAAATAGTGCAAATGAAATAATAGACATCAGTGTTAATAAATTCGTCACAAGCAGAAAGGCGTATTTCACACTTATAATACAATGTTCCGAAAACAAACAAAAATAGTCACAGAAGCATGCCTTGTGACGCATAAAGTCAACAATACCCTTCGCGCATTCTGCTGGGTTGAGTAGAACGATAACTGATGTGGCCATCGGTCGCATAATCTCACCGGCAGCAGAATACGTTCGACCGCAGTGATGTCGACGTTGTTGTCGGCTGGACGATAGTAGGGCAGATGTCAATAGATCGTGGAGACGGCGATGTTTCGTGACGACGGCTGACGCGGACGCTCTGATGTCACACACGGGGAAGACAGTTGAACGGTCAGCTGGACGTACAGTATGTCAGCCGGCAATATGTCGTGGAGACGGCTAACGTGTCGTGACGACAGCTCGTGCGGACGCACTGGTGTCGCGCGCGCGGGGAAGGCAGTTGAACAGTCGGCTGAACGCTCTGTAAGTCGGCCGTCAACATGACGTGGAGACAACGAACCTGTCGTGGACGGTTCCATTACGTTGATACCCCTTTTAATATAATGTACCACGCCAAAAGCGAAAACATCATGGGTACAATTATTGCATAACCTGTTCATGCCCCATGCCTAACAATAAACTTCCAATGTGGGCTCCCACACCACACTTGGATACTATTATTGCATATCTTGTTGATGCAATCCGTCTATATACACTCTAACATTTACCTCACCATATCCAGGAAAATAGTTCATATAATAGCAATTCGTAGAAATTTGACATTATGACACCTACCTGTGTAAACACACAAAGTGGGGATAGGCAACAGCGATCCGACTGAAGTGATCCTTGATACTGTTTACTCTAAGTCCACCAAAATTGTTTTTGGCTACCGCAACACCTGTAAAAAGACCTCAAGTAAAGGTACGTTGTTATACAGCACGCTATCCAGTCCTTGGGATTGTTCAACGTGCTTACCATCGAGGTACCGAGATTAATGGTGATAACACAAGTCACAATACAATGGTGATATAGGACTGCCAATCATTAATAATCGCACGTGCCCATTAAATTATATGCGCACATAGGCTTAGGTGGTTAGTCTTGATATCGAAAAAAATATAACCTACTGCCATGATTTGGCATGCACCAACTACAAATCAGCATAACAAAATAGATTACTGTAATTGTATTTAGTCTGAAAAATAAAATGATACTCGGTAATAAATAATATATCCGTATAACATGGATAATAATAGAAATAATAATAATGCTGTCATAGTGCCATGGAAACTGGATACGTAGGTTCACGCTACTTGAAATGTGCAAGTGTGCAAGTGCCAGACAATGCTTACGTTATTTGAGGCAGCAGTGTCTCGGGAATGTCCGCAGGAGTTACGTAACACAGGCGTCAAACACGGCGCAGCTTGAAACATGCGTCCTGTTTACTTCGTACTTGATGGACAACACCCTCAGTGTCGTTGTACAAGATATTCCTATTGAAAGACCAACAGTCAGAAATCAGTTCATTTTTTCCAAGTTCATACAGAAGTTCAGAACGAGTTTTCGTGAGGTCTTCATTCACAAATAAACGAAGGTTTAGACCCGAGGCTGTATTGTGCTGTTTTAGGTTGATTCGAGCTCTGTATATAGCGTCCCTCCGACGTTCGCTATTTAGTGTAATAATTGTAGTGCGTGGTCGCCCGCCATCCGTTTTAGGGCGGCCAATTCTGTGCGCTCGCTCAATCTCGTGAGACTGCAGGACTGGGGTTAACTTCATATGATCATTGACAATGTCTAGGATTGCATTTTCAATTTCACCAATACCTACAGATTCGGGTATTCCTTCTATTCTCAAATTGGATCTTCTAGGATATTGCTCGATGCTGTCTTTGGCCGATTCTAACAAGTCGACTCTACTTTCAAGTGCTTTGATTGTCTCGTCTTTCTCTTTCACAGTTTGTTTAGTTGCTCAGTCTGAGCTGCTAAGTAGTCTATTTTGTCAGCAATCTCTTGCGGGAACAGAGCTCGTTTCAATTGTTTTATAACATCATTGTCACTCAGAGTTTCAATAAAGGTAAGTTTTAGAAGTTCATTGTCAATACCTTCAAAGCGAGTAGCCTCTGACGAGCTTTTTTGGCGATGCTTGGGCGGCATGATGTCTTATTGTCGTTGGTTACACGTCTGATAGGTGTGTCAAATGTGGCATGTCCAAGATGGACGTTCAATATGGCAGCACGCTGAATCTGACAGACCCATAGATTATGTGCAAATCCACCCCCATCTTAGGGTATTGTGAATGTTTATCTCACCAGATTCATCGTACGGATCGTTGGAAGTTCGATGCCATTAGATAATTTCATTATTTTCCGTCGCATTTGTAACAAGAGAACATCGTCACACGAGAGCTCAACGAAACGCGGCCTGCTCCGTCCGACGTTATGAGTCGGACCATATATAAGTTAACGTTTCCGCCTGATTGTATCCCTACCAATATTATCTGGACAATATCCTATCTTTAAATACATGGACACTATTCCGGAAATACTGTTTATAGACAAAATATATCCTGGATATTGTTCTTCTACTGCTTTATATATACAGAATGTCTGCAAATTGTCCAGTTTCTGAGGTTTATTTTGACTGTCTTTGGAGACGTATAATTGAATTACAGTTAGTAATTTATTATTTAAGCAGTCACATCTGTCAAAAATGCAATTTGCTGGCCCAGTAATTTGAGTTAATAAAAAAATTAATTAAGGTGGCTCCTCGAATGTTACTATTAAATTCATGTGTCTCATGACCCTATTGTCTTATCAACTTATGCTCCTATTGCATGCCATGATTTTGTCTATCCATTATACACTTTTGATTGGTCGATGTATGTATAATTATTATAATTTGTATTTACGGATATAAGAATTATTAGGAGTTGTTATTTTTTCTTAAATAAAAGCATTCCTCTTCACATGACAAGCGGGTCCAGACTAACAACAAAGAGGTGCCCAGTTTTCCAATAAAACACAAAGAATAGCAACTATAGTTATCCATATTTCCACACAGACAGCACTTTCTAGAAAACAGCACAATGGAAGGTATATAAAAAAAATATTTTTTTATTACGTAACATTATATATACTAATTTACTTAAATATCTAATGCTTGTAATTAAAGATCCTCTCAATGTGACTTACCAAAGCCGTTACTGTGGATATACTGAAGGTGTGGTTCCACGTTCCCTATGGAGATGACCTTGAATGATGCCAAGGGCATCAAGCCAGGCTGTTTACAACGAGTACCTATGGTTACATATCGAATTTTTAACCTTCAAATTACGCGCTTAATTCGCCTATTTCTAGGTCGGTCGCCAGCCAATGAGCAAGGAAGTGATGTAAAGACACACCACGTTCGAGTCCCAAAAATGAGTGGCTAAAGGTATATAGTCGGAGGCTGTAGTAACCGCACCACGAATGAAACTAGTTTGCACATGTTTCGTCCAGAGGAAAAGCTTCCTCGCTTCACCTGTCGTGGGTTTGTGCAGCGAAAAACACGATAATGCCATGGAATGGGCTGACCCCTCTCTACTCTCAGTGTCATCTGCGTTGGGGCTGAGTTTTTCGATGAACAGGCCACATCAAGTGCAGCTATAAATCTGATGGCAGAGCAAGAGATATCGTAAGCGTTCCCTCAAGCCAGATGCCATCCCAACAACAGTTTCTGCGTCGAATGTTCGACGTACACGCAAGAAGCGACAAACAACAGCCATCATCAAGACGAGGGAGCAGGTAGGTCTAGCAATCACTGCCATCAACTGGTCGTGCATCAAAGTTTCCCTCCCTCCCATATAAGATAACCCATATAAAACATGAATTTTATTTGTCCACGGCATTGCAGATATGAGTATTAAAATTACTGGTGCTGGGGTGGGGGGTGATAATTGCTGGGGGTGACCTTGAATGATGCCAAGGGCATCAAGCCAGGCTGTGTGCTGATCATGTCATGGAAATTAGCTGTCTCCTAACCGTATCCATCCATACTAATTTGACTTTAGCTGTAATCATGATCAATGCTTCAATTAGGATTATTTGAAAAGAAAATTTAGCTTTATCTTGTATATTTAATCATAAGTTACACAAATGTGGATATAAGAGTGCATAAACGCTATAAAAGTGACATGGTTAGCATCATTAAAAAATAGCAACAACACTCTTTTTCAATGCCCCTACTAATATTTTCTTATTTTCTAGCATAAAAAATGCACACTGTGTTTTATTTATCTGTTTTGTCACTGTTATAAGGCAAAGCATGTTAATCGTGATGACAAGTAAATATAAAGTTTTAGTTATTTTTAATTATTACTACGAATATGGGTATATCAAGGACACATTAGCTATACAGTGACCTTAATACACAAATCTCAACAACTGCTGTATTTGCAAGATATTTATGAAATACACATCACAGTTTCATTCAAAAGATGACAATTAAAATATGATGAAACAACATCCTCATAGAAATAGCGAATTGCTGGTGCAATTTTGCACAACATTTCATTTGTCCATATACTTATACAAAACTATCTCCGCTGCGACCCCCCACAGACCACTGATTGGCCGTCACGAGGAGCCTTACCTGCCAGTTCTGTGTCATGGCATGGCACACCCCGACCTTACCTGCCCTGTTGAGTGCAGCCACCGTGTGATTTACCTGCCAGTTCTGTGTCATGGCATGCCATACCCCGACCTTGCCTGTCATATTGAATGGAGCCAATGTGAGCGAAAAACCTTCCACGGTGAGAGATTTACCTGCAAGTTTTTTCATTGTATGCCACACCCCGACCTTGCATGTCGTACTGAGAGCAGCAATCTTGAGATATTTAACTGCCAGTCCAGTGTCATGGTGTGCCACACCCTGACCTTGCTTGTCCTACTGAGTGCTGCGAGTTGATTGCCAATGAAGAACAGGTTGTTCATGACAACATACATCTGGAATTTGCCTGCAGAGGGGAGAGAACACTTTTATTCAGTGAAGTAGCACGACATTTTCACCTTACACTAAGCACAAATTTTAATAAAACAGTTGTTTATGGACCTGCTAAATGGAGATATTTAATCCACATAAAAGTACCTCGGTCTGAATGAATCAATTTAGTCGACTGGACTAAAAAATTCAATTCAAATTTATTGTAACTCTATATAATAAGGACACATACAAAGCAGAGCGAAGTCCTATCTAATCGCATAAAGTGAACAATAGGGGAAGAACAATATATAATGTTGTACTCCCTTTTAGTTTCATCAACTACAGTTTTGAGCTATGGGCGGTTTGGAACATTTGTTCTTGGCGAAATAGATTTGTACTTAGCAGAGACCGAAAACCACATAAAACTGCAACAATTATGTCCAAACCAACGTGTTATTTTATGACAATTTTGAACTGACGTACGTCGCCTCTAAATAACATACTAACAGAGGTTCAGCCCGTGAAACATGTAAGTGGACGTGGACGTGGACGTGGACGTGGACGTGGACGTGGACGTGGACGTGGACGTGGACGTGGACGTGGACGTGGACGTGGACGTGGACGTGGACGTGGACGTGGACGTGGACGTGGACGTGGACGTGGACGTGGACGTGGACGTGGACATGTAGCTAGCGGCCCGTTCGTTTACATTTTAATATTTACACATTCGCCGGTATTTCATTCCTTAGACCTTGATATAATCCCATTCCTTCTACGAGAGAAGAAGGAACATTCCAGAAATGTTCCAGCATTATCAAACAGCACAATTGAAACACAGTTTCGTCACAGGGATGGAACTTTTGCGTACACATTCCTGATGGCAGGCGGCGATTCGTTGCTGGTTGACTTCTCAGAGTTCGTTCTGAACACCGTAAATATGCGGTAGGTGAAACATAACTATTGGCTTTCCACTTCGAGACACTTGCTTTCGTAATGGTCTAATAACGTGGATGTACCAAATATGGACAATGCTATCAAGTTCTTCTTAGAAGAGAGAGAAATATAGAGAAAGTGGGAAAACATAACAATATACGAAGATACTATTATAGGCCTGCAAACTAAAATAAATAATGTGCAAAACTATGACTTCTGATACGCACGCACACACGTACGCACGCACGCACGCACATACACACATACCACACACACACACACACACACACACACACACACACACACACACACACACACACACACACACACATACACACACACACACACACACACACACACACACACACACACGCACGCACACACGCACAAACACATACACACGCACAAACATACACACACGTACGCACGCACCCACACACGCACACACACACAAACACACGCACACACACGCACACACATTTTGCAGAAGTCATCCCAGAAAACCACGTCTATTAATGCTAAATATATGACAATACTGTTATTGACATTTGTTTATTTCATAGCTACAAACCAACTACACCAGAAGCGAAAAAACCTTTGAGAAGGGAATTACCGAGTTGAGTACGTAAACCGTGTCTTTCCGTTGTCCCATAATTAATAATGTCTTATAATACAAGCAACCTAAATAATACAAGTGGTCTTAAATTACGACTGTTCATACAAATTTAAATTATTCTATTGGGTCACACCCTCATGAGAAAATATGATTTCCACATTTTAAAACCAACATTTTTATGATAGTTATCATGCCTAATGTATGGAACAATAATTTGTTAACAGTGTTACGTAGTGGACAAAGGTTAATCGTGGATAGAAATCTATAGCGTTGGTAATTATTTTGACAAGGATGTTTACAACGAGTGCCTGTGGTTACATATCGAATTTTTAATCTTCAAATTACTCGCTTAATTCGCCTATTTCTAGGTCGGTCGCCAGCCAATGAGCAAGGAAGTGATGTAAAGACACACCACGTTCGAGTCCCAAAAATGAGTGGCCAAAGGTATATAGTCGGAGGCTGTAGTAACCGCACCACGAATGAAACTAGTTTGCACATGTTTCGTCCAGAGGAAAAGCTCCCTCGCTTCACCTGTCGTGGGTTTGTGCAGCGAAAAACACGATAATGCCATGGAATGGGCTGACCCCTCTCTACTCTCAGTGTCATCTGCGTTGGGGCTGAGTTTTTCGATGAACAGGCCACATCAAGTGCAGCTATAAATCTGATGGCAGAGCAAGAGATATCGTAAGCGTTCCCTCAAGCCAGATGCCATCCCAACAACAGTTTCTGCGTCGAATGTTCGACGTACACGCAAGAAGCGACAAACAACAGCCATCATCAAGACGAGGGAGCAGGTAGGTCTAGCAATCACTGCCATCAACTGGTCGTGCATCAAAGTTTCCCTCCCTCCCATATAAGATAACCCATATAAAACATGAATTTTATTTGCCCACGGCATTGCAGATATGAGTATTAAAATTACTGGTGCTGGGATGGGGGGTGAAAATTGCTGGGGGGGGGGCGGGGGTGAAAATTTCCAAACAAGCAATAATTATAGGCATGGTCGTGTACATTAACATTGAGACTAATGTATATCACTGATGTGATTAATATACAATGTTCCGTTTTGTTTTATGAACTATGCCGAATAGAGGGTCTGCATTAAAAATGACTGTGAACATTACACCCCAGGTTCCTTTATCATTGCCTAGCAACTAATAATACCAGTGTTGTGATGAATATCAGCTGCATGACAATTGTTACAAGTTCAGGGCTGGGTCCAATTATGTAATTGTAATTGTAATTGATTACAGCAATATTGTGTAATTGTAATTGATTATGGTTTCAAAATGTTGCTGTAATTGTAATTGTTATATTTTGTATAATTGAAATTTTATTTCAATTACAATCAATTACAGTACGTTTCATATCACAAACTACCTGAACGAATTGTCAATAAAAATATAATTTAAGTCTCACATGAGTTGAAAATTCAGACTAATAATAACACCTGCTTATATATTTATATTTAAGTCTCAGTATTCACTGTCTGGTGGGTACTGGTCAGTGGTGCTAGTGGTGGGTAGCCTTAGCAATTAGCTTTTTCAGTAAGTTGGTAACAGCCAGGAAGCAATAAACAATGCACAGATAATGTCAGGCAAAGGCTAAGCTGGTATTCAAACAACATGGAAAGACCTGTAGCCTGATATTGCTTCAGAAAATATCAGCTCAGTGAAACGTTGCAGAGTTAGCAAGCCAATTACACCCCTTGTGTTGTGGTGGGTTGGAGACAGGTCAGGTGGCAAGGACCGTTTATATGGCCTCTCTTCCCATTCCCAACTCACACAAAGCAAAGGGCAGACCAATTAAGAATGTCAGCTTAGAGCAGGAGCTACAACCTCAAAGTAAATACATCAAACCCTATTATTAGTATTTTCCAAAGAAAAATTTAAGAAATGCGCACGGATAAATGTCTGCATTGGAATATGTCCTGTATATATATATATATATATATATATATATATATATATATATATATATATATATATATATATATATATATATATATATATATATATATATATATATATATATATATATATATATATATATATATATATATATATATATATATATATATATATATATATATATATGTGTGTGTGGATGTGTGTGTGTGGATTTAACGAACAATAATTTTTTAAGCATATCTAATTAAATATGATTGTGCACACGTGACAAATAAAACTGTGTTAAAACGAACTGGATTTGAATTTTTCTTTAGCCTAGGATTTTAACAGTTGGAATTGTTTTTTTGCAAGGCGGAATTAGAACTGATTTTTTTTAATTGACAAAACAGAATTGACCCCTTGCCTGATATACTTCCTTCATATGTATAGCTTGTACTAATACTATTGTGGGTTGCCGAAAGTTGCCCCCTCCCCCCACGATATTCATTACAGTTTTATCAGTTGACTTAGAATAAAATGTAATTAATACATCTCTATGAACTTCCGGTTATTACATGTGGGGTTTAATCTGATCAATAAAGCAAATTAATTTTATATAATTTTGCATTATTGTCAAGTCACAGGAATTCAGACAGAAATTGTAAAGTGTCATTATAGAAAGCAGACATGTAATCTGACAGTGTTCAACTGGGTAGATGACGATGCCTTAGTTAGTTTCCTTTCCAGCTGGGTGAAATGCATTTTACTTAAATATTTAAATACTTTAAAAAAGTTTTTGTAACTGCATTTGCACTTAATCATAATGAAAGTATTTGTATATTTTAAATATTTCCATAAAGAATTTGAAATGTAAACAGCAACAGTAAGCTTCTGTTGCACTATAGTTTATACTGTCTTTTGGTCGTGTTTCTCCCATGCATCTACCCCCCCAGGCTTAGCCTTACGCTTGCTGCTTGCTCTCTAGGCATTTAGAACACAGGAGTATGAGACTTATTATGACTGTCAATAAATAATATCAAACTATTTTCTTGAATAATTTTGCCTAGTACATACGCCATGGCCCATGTTATAAGGTTGCAGTATATCCTGTAGCACTTACTGAGTTATTGTTATTGTTTTGAGTACGGCCACGTATTGACGGTACGTCTGATCACGTCGAAAATAAATCGGCGGATTGGAAAACACTCGTAATTATATCAAACTATTAACACTTACTCGCACTTTATTGTATTCATACATTTCGATTTACTGTGGGTTATATATATATGCTGACGTTGAAGCACACCTGTGCTTATTGGGGTGGAACTATATTGTAATCGTAGTGATAAGTCACAATGGTAACGGTAATCCAATTTACTAACCTGGTTTCGGCTCGTCGCTTCCTACGCATCGCCCTGCCCTCTGATATATGACGTTTCCTTGTCGCAGAATTGTATGTAGATGCATGGTCATATGCGAAAAAAAAGATCTAAGATGGAACGGTGTCTTTGACCAAGAATGACATCTTGATGCTCACCGTCTGTCCATGCTCATGACATAGTCTTTTGTCTTGTAATCTGCATCGGAAAAGTGGTCACTCGCAGAACCTGCGGCTGGCGGACACGGCAATTTCCGCACTTGCAACCACCTTTTCTGCTTCAAATTCTTCCTCGGAAGTCGATCAAAAGTTTTTTCCTTGCATTTGTAGTACTAGTTGATATATCCAGGAGCCATCCAGTGCACACCAGTTTTCTTTTTATTCGATTTTCCATGCGTTTCGGCCGTTTTTCCGAGAGGTTTTTACTGTGTGAACGCGGTGCCAGGAGCTCGTACTCAAACCACTCTGCCGCTGAGCCCCCCGCAGAGCAATATGGCGCCGCACAGCGAAGATAATGGCAAAGTTAAAAAGGATATTACAAAATTACCTTGGCGTTGCGCCCATCATATAAGGGTGATATATACTGTAAAGTGTATGTTATTATGTTTGGGCTATGGTTGTTCGAGTGCTTCACCCCCCCCCCTTTAAGGGCAACACTGCTCTCTCCAATTGGAGGAGGAGATATAAAAAACTTCCCTAAACAAAGCTGGCTATAGCCAGGCTTGTCCGCAAACCACGGCGAACTACTCATCCAACACTGCGGTCGAAAACACAAGAAACTATACAAGATTAATATATGCACCTGGAATGTGAGAACACTTCAGGACAACAGTAACCAATTGGAAATAAGGGTGGAGGAGCCAGTGTAGGTGGCGCAACCACGTCCCCTACTGACGACACGCACATTGAAACAAACGCCGACGGGAATGATAACACGATTCATGATGCGCTCGTCGAGAAGCAACTAACAGTGCAACAAAACGCGTACCAGGCAAGAGGGCTAAAAATGCCTGCATAAAGAAAAATAACCTGTAGTTAGCGTTTCTAAAAGATAGGTCAGAATTAACAGAAAGTCGCTACAAAAAGTACAAAAACAAGTTAACAAAACTCTTACGTCTAGAAAAGAAGAACTATTACAGGAAAATACTTGAAGATTATAAAACTAATGCAAGAGAGACTTGGAAAATTCTTAACAACATAATATGTAAAAGAAAATATGAAACAAAATATTCCAACGAATTTCATGTTGGAGAAAATCGAGTAGTATGAGAAAGTAAAGAAATATCTAACCAGTTCAACAAATTCTTTGTTGACATAGGTACAAATTTATCAAGCCTTATAGAACCCTGCCCGAGAACAAAGCCCACTGACTTCGTAAAAATTAATGTATCACAGTCAATGTATATAACCCAGTTACTGAGCAAGAAGTACTTGACATTGTGTCTGGGTGCAAAAGTAAAACTTCATATGGACACGATGAGATCAGCATGAAAACAGTTAGGCATATAATAAAGCAAATTGTAAAACCGCTAACGCACATTTTTTACATCTCATTGATCTGCCGATCATTTCCAAATGATATGAAATTGGCAAAAATCATTCCTGTATTCAAGTCAAGTTATCGTTTTAAATTTTCTAATTATAGACCTATATCTCTGTTATCCCAATTTTCTAAAATACTTGAAACAATATTTAACAAAAGGCTAACATATTTAACAAGATTTAACAAGATTTGCCATCCAAGCCAAAAGGCCCAGATGGCAAATGGACAAGGAAGCCATAGGCTTATTGAGAGTCCAACAATGTTCATCTACTTATAACTCGCCCTCCTGAGATATGTGTCAACCTTGTTTTTAAACATATTCACGCTGCTAGCAGTTACCTAATCTGTAGACAATTTGTTCCATTCATTTATTGTCCTCCGAGAGAACGAGTGCTTCCTGATGTCCAATCTACATTGATCCTTTACTAATTTTACCTCATGTCCTCTAGTTCTGGTATCCTTCTTGAGTGAGAAAAACACATTTCTATCAATATTTTCATACCCATTCAATATCTTCAATCTGATCTCCTCTTAACCTCCTTGTATCTAGAGTTGTTAAACCACATTATTTCAGGCGTTCTTTATAACTATGTCTATCTTGTCATCTCCCATCTCATAATGCCAGGTTAGTGTCTGTATTGTCATCTCCTGTCTTGCATTGAAGCACAATACATACTGGCAGACGGGCAGTATGGCTTCAGAAGTAATCATTCGACCTCACTAGCTCTAAATGAATTTGTCGAAAAGGTTACTTTTGCAATGGATAAATTCCAAACTACGATTGGCGTCTTTATCGATCTAAAAAAACTTTTGACACCGCTGACCACAATATATTGCTAAGTAAATTGCAATGCTATGGAGTAAGGGGTTTAGCTCTGGAATGGATAAAAAAGTTATTTATTCAACCGTAGACAATATGTATGCTACAATAATAGTAACTCAGAATTCAAGGAAATGAAGTGTGGAGTCCCACAAGAATCAATCCTTGGCCCATTACTGTTTATCTTGTACATAAATGACATGTGCGATGTTTCCAAACTACTTCATATTATTATATTTGCAGATGATCCTAGCATGTTTTACTCGGCTAGTAATATTGATAATGTAACCAATGTAGTTAACAACGAACTAAAACAACTAAGCCTATGGTTCAGAGCGAACAAATTATCGTGAATAAAACAAATTTTATAATGTTTAAAAATAAAAAAACAACCTAGAACAGATGTGCATATAGTTTGGAATGGAACAAACATTGAGCAGGTAACAAATACAACATTCCTTGGAGTAACTACTGATGACAACCTGAAATGGAGAGAACATATAAAAATGGTTGAAACAAAAGTATCAAAAAGCATAGCAGTTTTATATAAAACTACGCATGTTCTTGATTGTCAAGCGTTACACATATTATATCAATCACTTGTTGAACCACATATGTCATATTGCTGTGAGATATGGGGAAGTACGTATCAATCGAGACAGAAAAAAAGCTATACGGATTATTTCTAACCTTAATTACCATGATCATGCATCTGTATTTTTCCACAGCTCAAAAATACTTAAAACTTCATGATTTAGTTACATGCAAGACTATGATTATACTCTATAAGGTAACTAATCACTCTTTAACTGATCGGGTTCAAGCATTCTTTACACCAATCAAAGCTATACACATGTGTGGTACCAGACAAAGCAAACTGTTTTATGTTTAAAAAAAAAAAAAACACCACCCTCAGACTATTGTCACTCACTGTCAAAGGTATAAATACGTCGAACA
Organism: Lamellibrachia satsuma; assembly: GCA_033239005.1. NCBI lineage: Eukaryota > Metazoa > Annelida > Polychaeta > Sabellida > Siboglinidae > Lamellibrachia > Lamellibrachia satsuma. The sequence goes on along the minus strand of BSQZ01000229.1, from coordinate 22,260 downwards.
GCTTAGCAAATGAAATAACTCAGCTACCAAGTTTAAAACAACACTTTAAAAAAAACATTTACTTTGTCATTACTTACAGCATATTTATAAACTTTTTAAGTGAAAGTTATGTCAATTAGTTTATTTATAATTAGCACAATCATCACTGTAATACGTTTATAAGTGAATTGTGAATGCTATTTTGTACTTAATTTTTTACTTGTATTGCATTTATTTAGTTTGACAAGGGCATAGCACCTTATAAGTCGTATGACTACAGCTATGTCCCTTCAACAGCAGCAGCAGCACACCATACTATGCACCTGTATTATGTTGTTGTTGTTGAATAAACTTTCACTTCACATCACCATTGCCGCTCTAAGTGAAACACGACTACCAGACGTATCACAACTTGTCGAGAAGGGTGAAACACGACTACCAGACGTATCACAACTTATCGAGAAGAGTGAAAAACGACTACCAGACGTATCACAACTTGTCGAGAAGAGTGAAACACGACTACCAGACGTATCACAACTTGTCGAGAAGGGTGAAACACGACTACCAGACGTATCGCAACTTGTCGAGAAGGGTGAAACACGACTACCAGACGTATCACAACTTGTCGAGAAGAGTGAAACACGACTACCAGACGTATCACAACTTGTCCAGAAGAGTGAAACACGACTGCCAGACGTATCACAACTTGTCGAGAAGAGTGAAACACGACTACCAGACGTATCACAACTTGTCGAGAAGGGTGAAACACGACTACCAGACGTATCGCAACTTGTCGAGAAGGGTGAAACACGACTACCAGACGTATCACAACTTGTCGAGAAGAGTGAAACACGACTACCAGACGTATCACAACTTGTCGAGAAGGGTGAAACACGACTACCAGACGTATCACAACTTATCGAGAAGAGTGAAACACGACTACCAGACGTATCACAACTTGTCGAGAAGGGTGAAACACGACTACCAGACGTATCACAACTTGTCGAGAAGGGTGAAACACGACTACCAGACGTATCACAACTTGTCGAGAAGGCTGCCGGATCCACTTTTTTTCTGGATTGGTAAATTTGATAATGAACCCAGACAAGCCGGTGTAGGATTCGCGGTAAAATCAACTCATATCCGGTACATTGACACCTTGCTTAAAGGAATAAACGAACGGGTCATGGTAATTCGCATAGGGTTATCTGGCGATCGACATGCCACCATCATGAGTGCATATGCGCCAACCATGACCTACCCGGACGAAGAAAAAGAACGTTTGTACGAACATCTAAAAACGATCATTCGTAAAACAGCTCGCCACGACAAACTGATTCTCCTAGGAGATTTCAATGCATGAGTACGAAGCGACCTCATCGCATGGGAAATATTCATCGGACACCGCGTTGTTGAAAATGAGAACTCGAATGGGTCCCTCCTTCTAACAATGTGTGCTGAATTTCAACTTGTCATCACAAACACCTTATTCCAACAAGCGGAAAAATACAAAAGTTCATGGATGCACCCGCGCTCAAAACATTGGCATCTGATCGACTACATCATAAACAGACAACGCGACATCCATGACGTAAGAAAGACACGAGTCATGCGTTGCACAGACTGCTGGTCTGATCACAGAATGATAAGAAGCCAAATATGCCTCAATGTACAACCCAGCAGCCACCGGTATAGTGCAAAATCACGATAAAAGCTTGGTGTTTCAAACTCAAGTCAGCAACCGCCCAACAGCAACTAGCGGAAAAACTTAACACCACCGAACCAGCACCATATGCTGATACCGAATGGGCATGTCTGAGAGATCCCGTATATGGAACAAACCATGACAAACTCTGCGTTACCCAGCGCAAGCAGAGACTGGTTCGACGGAAATGACACAGAGGCAATGAACATTCTCGACAACATGAACATTTCATATATCGCATGGATAAACGACAGGAATTCGCCATCGAAGGCAACATCTTATCGCCACTACAAGCAGCAAGCACAGGCCAGGCTACGTGCTATGAAGGAGACCTGGTGGTCTGATAGAGATAGCGATATTCAACAAGCATCTGATCAGAAGGACGCGAAACGTTTCTATGACGGCCTCAAAGCAGTGTATGGGAACCAGTCATGTTGGGCGACACCACTCGTGAATGCCGACAGAACAACAGGTATTACAGATCGAAGTGAAATTCTCAAACGATGGGCTGGACATTTTAATGATGTGCTAAGCCAACCATCTATCATCTGATTGGCAGCACTCGATGAAGGAACACAACATCCAATCATCCATGAACTAGAAACACGTCCAAATATCGCGGAAACCACTCAAGCGATAAAGAAACTGACAAGTGGAAAAACTGCGGGTTCAGATGCAATTACTGCAGAAATATACAAACACGGAGGAATATACCTCACTAAACGACTTGTCCAACTCTTCACCATCATCTGGGACAGCACATCCATCCCGCCGGATTTCATAGACGCATCGCTTGTACATATATACAACGAAAGGGTGACAGAACCATCTGTGACAACCACCGTGGCGTATCCCTACTATGCATAGTTGGCAAAATACTCGCCCGGATTATGCTAAATCGGCTGGCACACCATACAGCCGACAATGTCCTACCAGAGAGCCAATGTGGCTTCCATACAGGGCGTGGTAATGCAATGCGACAAATACAAGAAAAGTGTCGCGAACAAAACCAATACCTCTAAATGGTCTTCATATGCCTTACCAAGGTTTTTTAATCAGTCAACAGAACAGGGCTCTGGAAACTGTTAGCAAAAGTCGGCTGTCCAGAAACGTTTGTTGACGTAATACGGACCAAGATTACATAACTATGTCCGATAGCTGCTGTTTGCTGATGAAAGTGCACTCACTGCACACTCAATCAACGATATAAAGAGAACCACCGACTCTTTTGCGAAAGCAACGCGCCGATTTGGACTCACAATCAGTCTAAAGAAAACGGAAGTTATGTTCCAATCAAAGCCTGGCACCAACCATGTACCACCAAATATTACTATTGACAACGTCACCTTGAACGTTGTGGATAAATTCACTTGTCTGGGAAGTACCTTGTCCGAAAATGCAATGATTGATCACGACATCTCTGCCCGTCTTGGAAAGGCAAGTGCTTCTTTAGGCAGACTAACCAAGCGCGTCTGGCATGAACGTGGCGTGTGCCTGAGCACGAAAATCAACGTATATTGTGCCGTCGTGTTTACAACCCTGCTCTACGGATGTGATGCATGAACCCCATATCGACCACATACCAGACGACTAGATCAGTTTCACACGCGCTGCGTACGACAGATAGCAGGCATCACATGGCAAGATATGGTGCCAAACACTGAAGTAGTAGACCAATGCGGAACGTGTGGAATAAAGTTCTACATTAAATGAGCACAACTCCTGTAGTCCAGTCACTTGGTCAGTATGACTGACGACCGCATGCCCAGGGCGTTCCCTGTACGTTTTGTTAATGCTGTATTGCTGTATTGCTAGACGTCAACGCTGGATTTGGCGTAAACGCTGATTTTGGCGAACGCGTAAGAGTTTACGTCGACGTTCGGCGCTTAAATATGGTTGTTACTCCTCTCTATTATGTTTTGTTGCGCCTTCGAGCAATAGAAGGTAATTATTATTATTTTTTTTATTATTACTTATAAAAAGACCAGCCCAACAATTAATTATCTAAACCGGAATATGTAATGTAAAACACGTGTGCACTACAGTTTTACTAAGACGAATACATTAATTGTACAGGGAACTCAGTGTACAATACTCCATATATTGCAAACACAAAGTAAAACAAATAACACTAGTTGTCCTTTCTATTAACGCATGTGAATGTTGTTGCATGTTAAGTTGGTGGGTTGCCTTTAAGCATCTACATTAGCACTATCATTCGTTGATTTTGGTCTGGCGTTCCTGCATGTGTTTCGGTGGTTGTGTCCGTGCCTATAAAGTGTAACGTGTAACGTGTAACGCCGGCATGCATGTATGGTCTTGAGACGGTGCCACTGATAGAGTAACAACAACAGAAGCTTCGTATTTTCGCTAACAACTGGGCGGAAAGAAGAGAAAGAGAAAGTGAGACTGCAGGAAAAGGGGAAGACCAGATCGCACTTTAGATGGGAGGATTGTGTAAAGAGGCATGACACGTGGAGGCAGACTTGGAAAGGGATAACAGCCGGGACGGTGCAGCCATACAAAACCTAGCCTCACCCCTTCATAAAGGGGCCATGTGTTTGTATAAAATATTAACATCAACATATGTTTGTGTGTGTGTGTGTGTGTGTGTGTGTGTGTGTGTGTGTGTGTGTGTGTGTGTGTGTGTGCGTGCGTGTGTGTGTTTGCGTGTGTGTGTATGTCTGTACCTCCTCTGACAGCTTCCTGGCATGTACTTTAGCCATGTTTTGCGAGTATGTTTATTCCATACTTTCGCTAAATATACGTGGAAGAGATTTCGTTCGAACGAGTCACCGCTCAACATGTCCACTATTACAGATCGGTTCACCGGCTTATGTACAGAGCAGCATGGATGTGTATAGAGCATGTACAGGGCAGCTTGGATGTGTACATAGCATATACAGGGCAGCAAGGATGTGTACAGAGCATGTACAGGGCTGCATGGATGTGTACAGAGCATTTACAGAGCAGCATGGATGTGTACAGAGCATGTACGGGGCAGCATGGATGTGTACAGAGCATGTACAGGGCAGCATGGATGTGTACAGAACACGGCTGGCCACTGCCTGCAGTCGATCTCCCCTCTAGTCGTCTCACCCAAACTGAGCCACTTGATAAAGTGTGTGGGATAGATCTGCGCAAATCTATTCCACCTTAAACTTTCTGGCGCAGGTGTAGGGTCAATACCACCCTTTTTCTCTCTCGTTTCTTCCTCTAACACACTACAAAAGTCCTGCGGAGGTGGAAGATGCCGCTGGGAGTTCTTAGTCACGACCCTACATGTATGGCGACCCTTGTGTGAAGGTCGTTGTATCACTGACAAGGAGTTCACAATGACGTCCGTATCCTGCTAGGGCGACAGAACCGCCTTCCTTAAGGGCAACACTGCTATCTCCAATTGGAGGAGGAGCTATAAAAAAAGTTCCCTAAACAAAGCTGGCTCCACCCAGGCCTGTCCGCAAACCACGGCGTACTAATCATCTAACACTGCGGTCGAAAACACAAGAAACTATACAAAAACTGTTATCAAACGTCGGCTGTCCAGACACGTTTGTTGACGTAATAAGGACCACAACTATATAACTACTTGTCCGATACCTGCTGTTTGCTGATGAATGTGCACTCATTGCACATTCAATGAACGATATAAAGAAAATCACCGATTTGGACTCACAATCAGTCTAAAGAAAAGGGAAGTTATGTTCCAATCAAAGCCTGACACCAATCACGTACCACCAAATATTGCTATTGACAACATTACCTTGAACGTTGTGGATAAATTCACTTGTCTGGGAAGTACCTTGTCCGAAAATGCAATGATTGATCACGACATCTCTGCCCGTCTTGGAAAGGCAAGTGCTTCTTTAGGCAAACTAACAAAGCGCCTCTGGCATGAACGTGGCGTGTGCCTGAGCACGAAAATCAACGTGTGTTGTGCCGTCATACTTACAACCCTGCTTTACGGATGTGATGCATAAACCCCATATCGACGACATATCAGACGACTAGATCAGTTTCACACGCGCTGCGTACGACATATAGCAGGCATCTCATGGCAATATATGTTGCCAAACACTGAAGTAGTAGACCAATACTTAACGTGTGGAATAAAGTTCTACATTAAACGAGCACAACTCCTGTGGTCCAGTCACTTGGTCAGTATGACTGACGACCGCATGCCCATGGCGCTGTTCTATGGCCAACTGAAAACAGGTTGCCGAACAAGAGGCAGCCAAAGAAAAAGATGCAGTGACGTTCTAAAATCAACGCTGAAGTCCTGCTCCACCCCCTTAACACATGGGAAACGACAGCAACAAATCGCCCTCTTTGGCGTCACACTTGTCACACTCGTTTACAAGACTTCGAGCAGGTCACGTTTCTCATTTATCGTTGAAGCGTTGTAAGTTCCGCCGTCTTGCGATTAAATTTGCGAGAAAGGTTAATAGTTTCGATAATGCAAGTCATGTATATTTATATACTTCGTAGATGCATATTTACTCTAAGTAACTCATAGACAGTCACTGCAGACAAAAATACAAATATCTGCGGGAGTCGATCATAGGTTCGTTCCCTGTACGTTTTGCTAATGCTGTATTGCTGTATTGCTAGACGTCAACGCTGGATTTGGCGTAAACGCTGATTTTGGCGAACGCGTAAGAGTTTACGTCAACGTTCGGCGCTTAAATATGGTTGTTACTCCTCTTTATTATGTTTTGTTGCGCCTTCGAGCAATAGAAGGTAATTATTATTATTTATTTTTATTATTACTTATAAAAAGACCAGCCCAACAATTAATTATCTAAACCGGAATATGTAATGTAAAACACGTGTGCACTACAGTTTTACTAAGACGAATACATTAATTGTACAGGGAACTCAGTGTACAATACTCCATATATTGCAAACACAAAGTAAAACAAATAACACTAGTTGTCCTTTCTATTAACGCATGTGAATGTTGTTGCATGTTAAGTTGGTTGGTTGCCTCTAAGCATCTACATTAACACTACGATTTGTTAATTTTGGTCTGGCGTTCCTGCATGTTTGTCGGTGGTTGTTTCCGTGCGTGTAACGTGTAACGTGTAACGTGTAACGCCGGCATGCATATATGGTCTTGAGACGGTGCCACTTGCAGAGTAACAACAACAGAAACTTCGTATTTTCGCTAACAACTGGGCGGAAAGAAGAGAAAGAGAAAGTGAGACTGCAGGAAAAGGGGAATACCAGATCGCACTTTAGATGGGAAGATTGTGTAAAGAGGGATGACAAGTGGAGGGAGACTTGGAAAGGGATAACAGCCGGGACGGTGCAGCCGTACAAAACCTAGTCTCACCCCTTCATATAGGGGTCATGTGTTTGTATAAAATATCAACATCAGTATATGTTTGGATATATGTTTGGTACACACACACACACACACACACGCACACGCACACGCACACGCACACGCACACGCACACGCACACGCACACACACACACACACACACAGACACAGACACCCACACAAACACGCACGCACGCACGCACACACACACACAAATGCACCCGCATTCTTGCGACCGCTCGTAACTCTGTGAATATGAGCTGAGAAAAGTGCTCAATGTCAGTCTTTTTTACCATCGACAAACCCGCTCAGAGGCGGCATTGCTGTGTTTGACAACGTGGCAAACAGATATTGGCCTGGGAGCGAATCCGCTTTGCCATTGTAGCCCAGGCAATATCGAGGCATATCCATGGTAACTTAAGTTAATCGTATCTGGGCTAATTCTGAATTCGATGCGGCAGGGTCGACAAAATGCATTCGTATTGTTATAATGACATATGTAAATTTTCCCTGGCCAGTTTTTCTACTTCCCTGGCCAGTCTTTCGTCTTCTCTAACCAGTCTTTCGTCTTCCCTAACCAGTCTTTCGTCTTCCCTAGCCAGTCTTTTGTCTTCCCTAGCCAGTCGTTCGTCTTCCCCAGCCAGTAGTTCGTCTTCCCTGGCCAGTATACGTTCCACTCTCTTCTTCGTCCGACTATCATATTCAGCTATATGCAACCTACAGTCCAACGGTGCCGGTCGACCAAGAGGAAACAGGGAGACGACTCACATACTGCATTAGGGAAGTCCGAAGGTGGATGATTCATACTGCATTAGGGAAGTCAGACAGTGGTTTAGGTAGAGTGCATTAGGGAAGTTAGACAGAGGATGAGTTAGACTGCATTAGGGAAGTCCGACAGTGGATGAGTTAGACAGCATTAGGGAAGTTAGACAGAGGATGAGTTAGACAGCACTAGGGAAGTCAGACAGTGGATGAGTCAGACTGCATTAGGGAAGTCAGACAGTGGATGAGTCAGACTGCATTAGGGAAGTCCGACAGTGGATGAGTCAGACTGCATTAGGGAAGTTAGACAGAGGATGAGTTAGACAGCATTAGGGAAGTCAGACAGTGGATGAGTCAGACTGCATTAGGGAAGTCAGACAGTGGATGAGTCAGACTGCATTAGGGAAGTCCGACAGTGGATGAGTCAGACTGCATTAGGGAAGTCCGACAGTGGATGAGTCAGACTGCATTAGGGAAGTCAGAAAGTGGATAAGTCAGACTGCATTAGGGTAGTCAGACAGTGGATGAGTCAGACTGCATTAGGGTAGTCAGACAGTGGATGTGTCAGACTGCATTAGTGTAGTCAGATAGTGGATGAGTCAGACTGCATTAGGGTAGTCAGACAGTGGATGAGTCAGACTGCATTAGGGTAGTCAGACAGTGGATGAGTCAGACTGCATTAGGGTAGTCAGACAGTGGATGTGTCAGACTGCATTAGGGAAGTCAGAAAGTGGATGAGTCAGACTGCATTAGGGTAGTCAGACAGTGGATGAGTCAGACTGCATTAGGGTAGCCAGAGAGTGGATGTGTCAGACTGCATTAGTGTAGTCAGATAGTGGATGAGCCAGACTGCATTAGGGTAGTCAGACAGTGGATGAGTCAGACTGCATTAGGGAAGTCAGTCAGTGGATGAGTCGGACTGCATTAGGGAAGTTAGACGGTTGATGACTCTTCGCACGCTGAAGTTGAATGTTGCCAACACTGAGATGATAATGTTTACATTAAAACATAATCTCAAGTTATATGGAGTTTGCTCCATGACCATTGGAGCTGGCATCCTTTAACCAGTAGACCGTGTACAAAACTTGTGAGTTCATATGGACCAACATCTGACGATGACACATCATGTGACAGCTGTGTGTGCTGCTTAACTATCATCTGCACATACTGTCATCAATACGTCACTATTTTACAACAGAAGCCACCAAAAGTGCTGTAAACGCACTTTTCACATCTCGCCTAGATTACTGTAATTCACTCTTAGTTAACCTTCCGGCATCACAGATATTTCGACTGCAACGAATAGGGAACTATACCGCCAGACTAATTACGCGCACCAGTAGGCACGATCACATAACACCAGTCTTAAGGGGCTTACACTGGCTGCCGGTAGCAAGTCGACTACATTTCAAGGTGCTAGTGTTGGCGTACCGATGCGTCAATGGTTTGGCGCCGACTTACTTGTCCGAACTGTTACACATACGAACTCCTGACGGGTGCATACGCAAGGACTATGCGCCAACACTGCATCAATGCATCACTAAGAAGAGCATTGGTGAATCTGCATTTGGAACAACAGCGTCTCGACCTTTGGAATTTATTGGCAGGAAACATTCATAATGCAAAAAAAGCTAAAAAAATCTTTAAAGACTCACCTTTTTATTAGTCGTATCAAATATATGTAAATTAATAGAATGTGTGATGGACACTATGGATGGACTATTTGTAATAGACGTTAATTTTGCATTAGCATTCTCACTAAATTTTAAGGTTTTCTAAATGTTATTTAATTTACTTATTTCTAAAGTAATTTTATTTATTTATTTATTGTGCCTTTATCTACCACTTATATCGACAATTAGCTTTCAACACACACACACACACACACACACACACACACACACACACACACACACACACACACACACACACACACACACACACACACACACACACACACACACACACACACACACACACACACACACACACACACACACACACACACACACACACACACACACACACACACACACACACACACACACACACACACACACACACACACACACACACACACACACACACACACACACACACACACACACACACACACACACACACACACACACACACACACACACACACACACACACACACACACACACACACACACACACACACACACACACACACACACACACACACACACACACACACACACACACACACACACACACACACACACACACACACACACACACACACACACACACACACACACACACACACACACACACACACACACACACACACACACACACACACACACACACACACACACACACACACACACACACACACACACACACACACACACACACACACACACACACACACACACACACACACACACACACACACACACACACACACACACACACACACACACACACACACACACACACACACACACACACACACACACACACACACACACACACACACACACACACACACACACACACACACACACACACACACACACACACACCCATACGTGTACAAGGTGCCAAGTGGGTACTTGTGACAGCACACCTGCAACTGGGGACCCAATTAATAAGCTAATAAAAACAAAGTTTGTAAAAATATTTAACTATAATTTGTTTTAATTGGTATTATAGACATTGTGGATCATACTGACTAGCTTGCTTTAGAAGATACAATAATGATATGACTGTACACCTGCAACTGAGAACCTGTCACACACACTCTCTCAACTGAGGACTTCCCATACACACTTGCAACTGAGAACCTTACAACAAACAATCTCAACCGAAGATTTCCCATAAACCCTTGAAACTGCGAACCGCTACATGTGCTCCCAAGCAAATACTTCACCAGAGACACTTGTTAACGAGGATCTATGCAGTCACTTCCCAACCGACGACTTTACATACACATTCGCAAAGAAGAAACCATACATGCTCCTTACTGAAGACTTCCTAGATTGATTTCATATGGTGCGCTTTTCATGGAAAAATCTACTGTGTGGTGTTAATGTGGGTACACATATACATCGTCCTAGGAAAATCAGATGTACCTGGTTGTCGAATTATATGTGGTGCTTGAGAATATGCTATTCTACTTTACTATATATATCTCAATTGTTACTGCTGCATGAAACCAATGACGTTACACTATATATAACCTTCATAGGTATAAATCTACTTCCTATATACAAGACACACAGTTTTGTTAACAGGTTCATCATATTTATTCTTTACAATTACTGTCCCTTTTGCGGCCTTCTACAGAAATCATTCACTTCCTTAATTTTTTCTTCTTCATCTGAATACAATTGTATACATAATATTTGACTGCTTCCCAAGACCGGCACTGTAATGCTGATTCCAGTTCCACTGCCTCCGCACAAGCCTTCTTTCCTGGCACCTTCATCATTGTGATGAATCTGCTCAAGTGTTTCTCTACTGCTGACTTCTCCTCGTGTGACCAAGGCTTTTTCCTCACAGTGCTGTGTCCTATGCAAAAGAAATTTTCACAGAACCATGAATGTTCTTGAATAAGAATCCAAATGTATTGCTATCTACAAATATTGAGAATACATTCTAAGGCTTGTTTAAAGAAAAAAATTTTAAACTATTTTTGCAAAACAGTTGAACTTATTATCAATTATTTAATAAAAATAAATTTCTTATATAGTGCAACATCGCACTCAGTTAGTCTTTTGGTGAGGGCTATTCCGTTAAAATGTGGAGGTGGACTTGAATTAGTAGCACTCACATTACAAAATCAATGAGTAACTATATTGATGCACACTGTATACCTATGTTATAATTTGGTATCATCAGAAGTGACCAAAATTATTTCTGACAGAGGAAATAATACGCCAGGACCCTACATTCAGAACCCATATGCGGAATGTAGAAATTCGGAGAATACCCCACCACAGAATTGCAAATAATTGGTACCCCACCAATGAATTTGGAATTATAGTGACCCCCACCAACGAATTAAAATGGAACAACCCTGAGCTCATCTCCTGAGAGACATGACTGATATTAAAACGATCATCTGCGTTACAATGGAAAGAGCAGTGTTTACATATATTGAACTGTTTAGTTGTGGCCAGGCATAACCCTCGTGATCGGAGTTTGCAGGTGTGCTAACCACTCTGCCACCAAGATATCTGCTACGACACATCAACGAGTGCTCTGCTATGATAAGCACAATAAGTTTTAAGTTCGGTTTTAGGGACAAAAAACATATGACCTTTAAGCATGGGAAAGTACCCCAAATTTTTTTTTTAAATACTACCCTTTTTACATATATTTAATTAAGGGGATATATGGAAGCTGGATAGGATTTTTTGCACAGTGCAATTTTTTATGCCCAAAGTGTAGAGTTGGTTTTTTCTAGTAAAAAATATATTGCAAATTTTCATGCCATACCCCGTGTACATGGCAACAAACAAAACAGCTGCCATATGACGGAATTATAGCCCCTCTTAAAAAATTACAACACGTAAGTAGTGGATGTTTTATCATAATACTTTCACAATCATCATTGGCTTAGTTAACTTGAGAATTCCTCTAAAAAAATTCCAACATTATGAATATTTTCCTTCTTCTAAATTTTAAAAGTTATGATATTCTAAATTTAACATTTGTCAACACATTTTTATTCACTACCCCCAAGATATTGCACAAAACCAAATTTTTAAGGACATTTTTGGTGAATTTGCAGGCAGACACAACAATCCAAACGAGATGACAATATCATTTTAAATTCCAGGGTGTTGAACTTTCTCATTGCCAAAATGTCATTTTTTTGGGTAAATGGCCATCAAAGATTGAATAACAGCATTGATTACTTGCTAGAAGAAAGCTTTAACCATGAAAAATTTTTTAGAGGTAAGTCACTATTATAAAAGTGAACTTTATTTATATTAAACATACAAAAATATTGGAATAAGGAGGAAACACATGTAGAGTAAGTTTGTTTTTCATAAAACATCATTCTAGCTGCCATATGTCCCCTTATAATAAATAAATAGTACCGGTTTTCTTTGACTTTTGCCTATTCCTTGGATGTTTCATTCCAGGGCTCTCTGGTGTACAGTCCATGTCTGAAAGCAAGACAAAGAAAGATAAAACAAATAAATAAACCGAGCATATCGAAAATTTGAACACTGTTTTCCCCAAGCAGTCATTACCTTATAAGTAAACTTAAAAACTTCATTACAATGGCATGCAATACTGTTACACTACATTTTATGAGTTATCCACGCATAACTTTTTCAAATAAAACCTTAACCTGACAGCACATGTATGGATACTAAACAATATGTTTACATATCTTAAAAGCATACCATCATCAGATTCCAAATCCTGATTTTTCGTCAAGGTGTCAGCTGAGTCATCCTCTGTGTCATCATCCTCTTCACCCGACTGTTCAGCTTGAACAGTCTCTGCAAAATACAATTGACCAAATATATTGCAGAGAATCGGCTGGGTTCTAAGCTTACAACAGTATTGATTAACACGTTATAAAAATTAAATATGTGTCACTTCAGTCAAACTACTCTTAATTTTTTTACAAAGAACACAGTCATGTAGTCAGCTAATCTTGATATAAAGTAATTATAACTTCCCTAAACCATCTTAACAGAACAGTAACTTTTTTCAGTAAATAAAATAAGGCCTCTGGGTCAAAGTCTTTATCTTTTCACTTATTTCATTGAAGTTTTTATCTTTTCACCTTGCAATCTCCCCTTCATAAATTATTAACTTTTCTATGCCATCTAAATAAAACAGTAACTTTTCCAGTAAAAACTATAAACTAACCCTCTGGGTCAAAGTCTATTTCATCGAAGTCTTTATCTTTCCACTTTGCAATCTCCCCTTCGTTAACCGCATGAAGCACCTTTGTAACCTTGGCTGCTTCAAGAAGGTTGTCAGGCAGTCTGTAGAAGGAGCGATGGATCCTGATGTCGTGGCCCAGAAAGTTGGCGAGGATGTCTTGACTGTTTTCACTTAGACTGAGTACCTGACACACTGTTGCCAGTTGTTTGCGCAGATTTGTTGACGTCATAAGTTCTGGGCGATTTGCACCACATTCTTTAGCATACCTTCGAAGACAATCATGCCCTCTGTACGGCATAGCTGCGACACCGGGTCTAGCAAACAGGAAATCAGACTGAACTCCAGCAAGTTCTCTTTTCATGATCAGAGCCTGTATTGCTGCCAGCATACGCCGGGTTAGAAGCACAGGAACTCGCCTTCCTCGTTTGCCTTTGGTTTCTACTCTGGTATGACTTTTACACAAATGAACTTCAAACTTTGAGAGAGATTTCTGAACTTCCCTTGAAGGCTCTGTTTTGTTTTTTACTGCTGTTTCATAGTCAGACAATTTCATATGCTCTGCTGAACTATGTCAACATAGGCGTTTATGTCCTGAGCCATTTCCGACAATTTCTCTTCAATTTTCCCAGATACGTGCTTCTGCAACTTTACAACATCTTCAATCAAAGGCAAGAGGCGTGGTCTGTTGTACTGGTTTTCTCTCAAAGTTGACCGAGACACTGTGCTAATTCTGTCACTCCATTCACTGGCATATAGGTCCAGAAATGCTTGAGCCTTCTTTATTTTCTCATCATTGCTTTCAATCAGGCCTGTTGACTGAAGAAGCTTGGCACACTTCATCAAACTGGCTCCAAGTTTCAGTGGCAGAGAAGGAGTCTTATAACTGTGGTTCTTTTCATCATAACCAGCAACTTCTCTAACCCCCTGAAGGAGCAGTTCCCAATTAACGGGCTCAATGCAACTTTCCAAATCTGTTTTTGTACTGGTGATCTTCCTGATGCTTAAAATCAGTCTTCCAAGCTCTCTCAGTTTGTTGGCTATGTAACTGCGATTGTGAATTTCATGACCATATTTTTCATACAGCCGAACTCCGTATGCTGTTAACAAAGGGTCACTTTCTATTGTATATCTCACTTCATCATCCACCATGTGAAGCAGAATGTTAGCATACAGATCTCTGCTCTTCACTTTCAGTGGCAGAAGAAGTTTCCCATTTTTAATGGGTTCGTTACGTTTTGCTTTATCATGGACATTTTCGTTCAGTGGACAGGTCTTCTGGTGTTTCCACAAGTCTGTTTTGACATACATAGCCCAGCAGTAATAATGCAGTCGGATCCACTTTCAATCACGCTGTAATTGTGATTAAAGTCACCTTTGTTAACCAAGGCTGCCCAAGCTGCCCTTCTTTCTTTTGATTTTTTAGTAAGATTTAGCACTTTTGCTACTTCCAACTCATCTCCATGTACTTGTTCCAAATGTCTTGCCATTTTGGAAATTTGCTTTTCACAATATAGACAACTGTGGTTCTTCAGCTGTCGTTTTTCACCACCCACCACAGACTGCTGCACGTAGAGTTTGTCTTCCTGGTGAACCGATGTACTGCTACTAACTGAGTGGCATCCAGTGATTGTTTCCGTACTACTGCTGGCCTTATTATACATGGGAAAAACTTCAGACAATTCATCTGACAACCTACTTTCACAATGATCTTCTTCTATTTCTGATGTATCTCCGCTGCCCTCCAAGTCAACTGATGCACTTTCGTCTTCTAAAGGATTGTAATCCTCATCTGATTCATCGCGATATATGGCGCTAGAGTAACTATTTGATACAACAGAATCATCATCGTAAGTTGATTTATGTCGTTTTCCAGTTGAAATTCTTGTTTCAGTCTTTTTTTGCCGTGGAGAGCATCCACCTCCATAATCATAGCGCAGTTCCTCGGCAGCACGAATGTCTCTTGATGCAAAGAGACATAGGTTTGGGCAGCCAGATGGGCACATCACAATTACCATGTTACAGTTCTGAAGTGGAGGACTGGATGCATGATTAACCATTCTTGTAATGTTCAAATCGAACGGATCAAGAGCTGCATCAACACTGAAAAATATGTAGTATTAGGCATTTACATGGACAAATACTTGGAGAGTTGTCATTACATATATCCTATTATAAACTGTTGACCATTATATTCAACTCCATAACCTTTCAAGAACATTTACATAAGCTATACTTTAATGCTTAGTTGGAAGCAGCTAAGATATTCATCAACATATATTCTAGCATTCATGTATATATCATAACATATATATTTCTCATAGTATAAAAATGTCTCAGAATGCTTAGGTATTTACAAACATACACTGGTCCATGAGGGGCATATTTTTACAGTGAAAAGGCAAGCTCACCACATTGTACACCCACTCTGACTGTTCTTGAAGTAGTACATGAATGCTCGCTCTTCTGCAGAATACATCTTCTCTTGGCTTAAAGCTTTCTTGTATGAAAGAAGTTCTCCTTGATAGTGTAGAAGAAAGTCTCCTTTGTCAAAGTTGCGTTTTGTGAAAACACCATGACCTAGAAAATAAGAACAAGATATACCACATAATGCCTTTGTAAAGGTTACCTCCGGTAGTCCAGTCTTTCTATATTTTACCATTCATTTATAATTTATGGTACTAATGTTTCAACAGTTATCATGTAGGTTTAAAATACTTTGTTGTTATTTAAATAATCCACAAGTGTAAAACAGGTGTTGCATCTGATATTTCAGTTTCGCATACATTCTATAAGCGCACTGTTTGAATAAATCGCTCTCAATGTCTCATAAATCACATACTAGTACCCAGATATCATATTGCGTCAAGAGTACTGATATGCAGCATTAAAAAGTTTCAGATCAATGTAAAACTAAAACACCTGTAATAACATTGTGAATAGCCGTGCAGCCTTTATAAACTTCAATCTTGTGCCATGTGACACCAGCCAAACATAATAAAAACAAAGTAATACAAGTGACTGTTTTAAAAATAAGCAAAAAGTTATAATTAAACAATGTAAATCAATATGTTTGTGTCAGCATGCTTTTCTAGGCTGCTGTACATACCAATTTCAGAATCAATGTATTCAACAGTAAAATGCTGCAAAACATTGACGCCTGTTGTGCAGCATTTCTCCGCCTCCTGGAGAGGTGTCTGCCGCTTTTGGCGCCTTCGCCTCATGTTGCCACTAGATTAAAGAAGATCAAACCACGTACGTCAAACACAAATCATTACGTACATTCTTATTAGATATGCTACCGTTTAATGTGGCATCACATACACGGGAAATGCAGAAACAGAATTAATGTTGTAACTGAATATATTGATGGTCGCTAAAATTTATTACTTACAGAATTGCAACAGTAATGCATCCTGAAACATATACCTTAGTACTGAGTCTAGTAAATGTACATAAAAGTAGAAATGATTCCTAAGATCACTCCATAGTGATTCACCAAGTGACATGCATATTTAAATTTTAAATATGCATGATTGGGAAAATAAAATATTTTGTACAGCTTATACATTTTTAATACGCTTTTCCTTATACACACATTATATATATATATATATATGTGTGTGTGTGTGTGTGTAAGGAAAATCGTATTAAAATAAGCTGTACAAGAGAAAAATATGAGTCATAAAGAGGAGTCTTGTTTCCTCTAAAATTACATCTCATTTGATGTCTTAGCTTTAGGCCAGAAATAAAATGTTAACTAACCTTTATTGACTATTGGACTATTAAAAGATTTTCAATTGCAAGACGGAAGTGATCATATCTCTTAAAGCGCCGCGACACATTACCGTCTTCGTCAGTAAACGCTAGCGGCTTATATTTTCGCTCACCGCGGTTGCACTATTTGGACCGCAAAAACACAATATACTAAATGAATGTATGCTTTTGCCAGACTACATTTACACTACAAAATTCCTCAATCTTATAGAAAAGTACAGAGGCTTTAAAAATAGTGAATATATAACGTCAGACTGTAGAATACTCACGTGTAACTGTTGCCGAGTAATTGCTTCCACGACACGAAAACTCCGGAAATGCCCGCGGCTTTGCTAGCGCATGCGCACAACGAGTTTGTGTGTGATGAAAGTATAGCGGGAGCTTTGAAATCGTCGAGGTGCACACACACAGATAACACACGAAACTCATCGAAACTGTCAAATAAGAACTTTACTAATTTTAGTCTAATTCAACTCAAACAACGTTTCTGTACCCATTAATACAAAAACACAACTGAGGACGTGGCCTGAGGTCCCCAGTTGTCTCCCAGCAGGCAAAATGACGTTGAAAATACGTTGTTTCAACGTCAGGTACCACGTTGTAGCAATGTCGGAAACTAGTTGGATTTGAAAGTTGTATCTACGTCGGGTTTCAACGATGTATCGACGTCGGGTTTCCACGTTGTACCAATATTGAAAACTAGTTGGATTTGAAAGTTGCATTGACGTCGGGTTTCCACGTTGTATCAACGTCGGGTATCGACGTCGTAACAATGTTGAAAGCTAGTTGGATTTGAAAGTTGTATCTACGTCAGGTTTCAACGATGTATCGACGTCGGATATCGACGTCGCAACAATGTTGAAAACTAGTTGGATTTGAAAGTTGTATCTACGTCAGGCTTCAACGATGTATCGACGTCGGGTTTCCACGTTGTACCAATGTTGAAAACTAGTTGGATTTGAAAGTTGGATCGACGTCGAGTTCCAACGTAGCATCGACGTTGGGTTTCAACGTTGTTGTAATGTTGAAAAGTAGTTGGATCGACGTCAACGTTGCAACAATGCAGAAAATTGATTGGATTTCAACATTGTGTCAACATTAGATCGTTACTGTTTTCTGATAACCAACTAAAATTGTTTACAGGTGTTACTATGAAAATTTAGTTCCCCTTCGTCAATGCTATGTATGTCGGTGTCTACACGTGGGTCTGTAGCGTAAATCGTGTACTAGAATAAATACGTTTTGAACAAAATAAAGACAGATAGTCACCTTATTCCGATACACGAGACATTTTATTTAACAATGTGTATATCAATGAACCCATACACCCATACAATGTAGACCATTACATCACTCGTTTGCCCAATTTGTTGTATTCAGCATCATGCAGACATTGAAAAGAGCACAAGGAGATCACTAATCACCAAGTTGAAATTTTTTTTCAAAACAGTAATTAAATATTATGTTTTGATAATAAAACAAACATTAACAATATAAAGATGTTTACTGTGTTTTGATACAACAAATATGGTTTCATTTGGCAATGTGTACATTCCTGAACCAGTGGAGCACATTCAATGTAGATTAATTCCTCTAGTAACCAGTATTCAGCAGCAGACATAATTATTATGTGCTTTCGTATTGTTAATTGTAACAGCAAACAACAGCTGTCATAAATATGGGGGTCAACTCTATTTCGGAATGTATTTTCAAGAGCCGATCGGAATTGGAATCTTTTTTGGAACTGCTTCATTGAATGCAGGCTAGTATATTAATTTCCTGTACAATCACTACAAATGTGCAAAAAAATCAGATTTGTTTGGTTCTATTTCATTTGATAAAATGTTACCCTACATCTGTTTGCTAACAGCCAGGTAGTTGTAAAGAATGTACAGACAATGGCTAAGCCATTATTGAAACAATGTGACAAGACCAGTAATCTGACCAATTCATGGTTTCAGAAACACCAGCTCAATGAAACGATGCACAACAAGCAAGTTAAATACTCCTTTATGTTGTGTTTGGGGATCTACTATGTATGTGGCTTCCACACATTCTTATCACACACAAGAGGCACAATTATAAATGTGTATTTAGAGCAGGAACTACAACTTATTTTGATAACAAAGAAAGCTCACAACACCATAATCATCCATTATACTGCGCCGACCTTAAAATCCGAAATGTAGTAATGGGCATTAATGGCAAGCTGACTTAAATTTCAATGGACCCCATGGCTGACAAAACATTTTCAAATTAACCTTACGATCTCATTTTTATTAAATCACACAATAATTATAGTTTCCTAACTAACACTAAACACTACCAACGAAAGCAAACATATGACTTCAGATTTATCAACAACACTGTTAATCCATTCTGTCTAGTTGTTCCTCAGTCTTCACCACCAGTTTGGTCGAGTGCGTACTTCGGCTACACTGAGAGCGCTGCATCCACTTCTGCTTCAGTTCATGTCTGCTTCTTCAGGTCACTCGCTTAAAAGGAATTAAATAAAGGTATTAACCGACACATCTATTTACAACGAAGGTCAGATGAAACGAATACAAAGCACACTGCACAAGCCCAAGTCAGTCAACATGGCCACGGGCCATGGCTGCTCTATTGTCCGGTAAATTCCCGATGCAATTTATACATACTGCAGTTTTATTCCAATAGCAATGACTTTGATAGTTATATAACAAGAGTGTGCAATTTATACATGACACTACATGACCACATTTCACTGGAACAAGTGCAGGGTATGATCAAAAACGAGAGGAATGCGACGACACCGAGTTTTGCGATAGACTATACATCGGAAAATGTGCTCAGATCCAAATCGGTGAAAGCATGCAAAATACATCACGACAAAGACAACATTATGGTCGTGTGTGTTCCATACAAACGATAGAACTAAACAGTTCAACAAATAAAAGCGGATGGTGACACTTACTCGCATATATTAGTGGATTGTTTCGCTTCCATCGATTTCGTTCGTTCGAACTGAAGGCAGCATGGCGGCACGCGCAATGCATGCTGGAATACGGTAGATATGCCGCTGACTTACTCAATACCAAAATGTGTGGTGAAAGCTGCCTTAAATTACCTAACATTACAAATATAAAGGGTCTTATTATGTGTAATTTTAGTTAAGGTATCTAACACCGCACGTGTTGTGTTGTCTTAGAGAATAGAGATGTTATAGTTAACATTCGCAACTTGAAAAAATATGTCCAAGTCCTTATAATGGCGATGACCTTATAATTGCGTTGCCGACGTTATTTCAACGTTGTGCCAACGTCACATATATCCACGTCGTTATAATGTTGATGATCAGACATTGTAAAACGCCATATTTATATGTATGTACCTAGTTGGTTGGGCTGTCGACGTGATTGCAACGTTGTATGGACGTAAATTTTTCACGTCATTCTAAAGTTGATGACCAGACGTTGCAAAGACGTTGGGTTGGGTTGTCGACGTGATTACAACGTTGTGCCAACGTCATATATATCTACGTCGTTATCACGTCGATGACCAGACGTGGTAAAAACGTTATATTTATAGATGAAACTAGTTGGTTGAACTGTCGATATGATTACAACGTTGCATGGATGCCAAATTTCCACGTCCTTATAACGTTGATAACCAGACGTTGTGAAGACGTTGGGTTTGGTTGTCGACTTGATTTCAACGTTGTGGCGACATCAAATTTCCACGTCCTTGTGACGTCGATGACCAGACGCTGAGAAAACGTTGTATTTGTGTTGTTCGACGTCGCAACGTATATACAACTAATAATCAACGTCATACCGACGTTGTATGCCGGCTGGGCTGGGAGTCCCCAGTTGAAGGGTGTGTAAACACACGCAGGTCCTCAGTTGGCAGCTAGTACAGACACACACACACACACACACACACACACACACACACACACACACACACACACACACACACACACACACACACACACACACACACACACACACACACACACACACACACACACACACACACACACACACACACACACACACACACACACACACACACACACACACACACACACACACACACACACACACACACACACACACACACACACACACACACACACACACACACACACACACACACACACACACACACACACACACACACACACACACACACACACACACACACACACACACACACATGCTGTAATTTGTGAGGTCGGCCAATTTAGATGTTTGTGCGATAAGCATTGGCGGTAATAAAAGGAGGAACATTTCAAAGGACCCTTAAAATACTGCATTGTCGCTCACGCCACGCCTAGATTCCAGTCAGGCTTCACTGAGCGCCAGACATCACACACTGTTTGTTTTGTTCTTGTCGTTTGTCGCACCTCTTCCACCATGTCGGACGACGCGATAAGTGACATAATACAGACACAATTCACGGCTGAAATAGAACAATTAAAGTTGTTGCGGGGCAATGCAAAGCCGACGAAGGGCGATCGGACACGCGGCAAGTCTACCAGTGTCGTTGAGCCCGATACTCTTGTTCTTGACGTGATGGAACAAATTGCGCCGCTACTGATTAAGACGATGGCTGCAGTCATGGGGCACCAGATGTCTAATATGAAACAATTGCTGCACATGAAAGACAAACGAATTAACGCCTTAGAAGAGAGGCTGGACGTTTTGGAGGCGGAGGCGGACAAGCGAGAACAGTACTCTCGTCATCCCAACCTCCGCTTCCAGGGCATTCCCGAGACAGAGAGTGAAACGACAAATGAACTCGTGCTACAGACAATAAATGAAAAAAATGGGGATGCAGCTGACTG
>BSQZ01000228.1:0-63998 GCA_033239005.1 Lamellibrachia satsuma | reverse complement strand
CCGTAATACCACCCTGTTAACCCTGGGAGTGACCACTGGGCTAAATTTGGCCCACACAATCAGTGCGAAAAGCGTTCCGGCCGATTTTGGTACCACACTGTAGCAACAATTTTCGTTTCCATCACCAATACCTCACACAGGAACAAAATGGTATTAGTGGAAACCTGAATCACTCTTCATTCTGATTCACATTTATTCATGAGCATACTCAATGATAGCTAATGGCGATGTAGCTTACAAAGCGCGTCACATAGTTAGTGCCCATATTTGGCTGTTTTTACTACGCTCTGCAGAATAAATTTACAATTCCATTCTTAGTATATAAATATGTAACACGTTATAGCTTTAGAAAGCTCTATGATTGGCCAATTCGAATACATGTGAATGAGTGAGTGGGCTATATGTAGCGAATAAGCAAACCATCGTCGTTACAAACACGTTGCCTGGGTCATCAGAGCTTCTTATTTACTAATCCGTCATTTTGTTTTCTCACTTCGTTCTGTGTTGGTTCACTTTAGGCCGGATTATTTAAAGTTTCCGCGTCAATATTTCAGCAAATTGAATGACAGCATTAGGGGATCACATTATTATACTAGTTCAGAAAGTTAGCAAGTTGCCATCGTGATTTCCGCCGGCTTCGACAGCCTGCACTGTCATGGTAAACAAAGCGGGACAGATGGGCGTCTGAATCGGCATAGTCCGGTGTTGGAAAAAAATCTTAAAAATAAAAGTTCTCAACATATTTGATTAATTTTTGTTTTATTTTGTAGCTAATATGTATGGCTACATTTTTCCAACTGGATATAGGGACATACAGCCACTCAGGAATTATCTGGTAGCAAGGTAAAAATACAACTTTTGCTTTCTTTTTTTGATGAAATTCAAAAAGTAATATCCCATGATAAGATTAAGTGCTGTAGTGTTATCATTTTATTACATTAAAGAGTCTTTTTAGCAAAAAAAAAATACCTCAGTCATGTTTGTTCGATAACTATCAGCAATGTTATGATTTTTTAAAAGCACCCTTAAGAAGAACTCATTGGTCACTCGCATTAACTAATTTAATAGTTTGTTTGATGATTTCACAAAAAATACACACAAACGAGCTAGCATTTTGCAGTGGATACTAGGTAGGTTTGGTTTTTCGAAAAATTTATTTGAAATAAGACTAGCAAAAAATCACATCAATTACGCACCTTTATAGTTATCGGTGCAGATTTCGAGCCACTCCAGTTTTCGACCCATTGAAATCTCGCTTGATATCGCGTTAGAGACGTAGAACATGGAACACGTTTATTATATGCATACCTTGATAAAAACCGACTTTGGATGCTTACCAGACATTATTATTGAGCGTCTGCCGACGCGTGTCTCTTTCATGGCCACGTGACAATAATAGCCCTTTTTGTGGTATCTGTATGGCAAGCCAGTCTTGTCATAAAAGTAGGAATAATTAAAATGTGTTAAATATAAGAGAAAAAAATGTTTTACATTAACGTTATATATTCAATACAAGTATATGTGTATGTGTTTTATAAAGCGCTATGTCAAGCCTCGTTGTTATAAAAAGTTGAAATAATTGGAACAAAGTGGTAAAATGAGAAAAGATTGTCTGTACGGCTTGCCATAAATATAGGTTGAATTCCGCCGGTTTCCTCGACTCGCGCGACATGGTTCAGACGTTCAATGTTCGCAAGTTTATCACTCAAAACAACTGTTTAAATATGTTTTATTGAATAAATGAAGTAGCTGTTGCTGATTTGGTATATCGATCTCTTACACAAAATATTTCTTCAGATTTTTGTAAACGGCATATTCTATTAAGTAGGTCGAAAACTACACCGACCAGTATAATTGATACAGTCGAAAAACCTTAACTTGTGTCAATTCTAAAGTTACTAACTTAATTGATACAGAAGTGTTCTTAAAAAACCACACATACCTACCAGATACTCTACATCTTAACAGGGGATGGGATCTTTGAGTGGATTAAATATTAATTACATGGATGGGCTGTTGCCACGGCACTGATCAACTTCAGCTTTCAAGACTTCATGAGAACACCGTTGCGCCATCTAGCGAGTATCATCGAGATTAAGTTCAAGGCAGCCCCTTTCCGAGGCACAGTCACAGATACCGCATCGTTTTTTCTTCAATTCCATACTAAGTTCCAAGATGCTAATTTAACATATCTGCGCCAATTGTGATTATGGTTTATGTTTAATATATATATATATATATATATATATATATATATATATATATATATATATATATATATATATATATATATATATATATATATATATATATATATATATATATATATATGTAGCAGGGTGACGCCATGTCAATCGATAGGCGTCACCACCAGCTAATTAGTATTTTGAACAGGACGTACCAGCCTCGTCCTGGGGTAACGCGAAAGCCGATTTCGACAGCCACCTAGCTCAGTTGGAGCAAGTGCTACATTTTGATGTATTTGACTATCAACTGATAGGTGTGTATTTTATGAAGTTATACTGCATGTCCTTATTCAATATAAGGTTAGGTATTATTTAGATTTAGTTCGAAATATGTAGTTTGCTGTTTCTTAATTTGTGCACGTAGGCCTACATCCTTGCTGGCGTGGAAAGCCATTACAAATATTATTATAATTAACTCGCGCAAGTGCGCGTAATGCTATTTACATAGTGTAGTATTAGTGTACGATCGTTAGGATCAATGGGACAATGCTGCCTGCGGGTACCGTCCTGCGTGATTTGTTTAGCATATGTTGTTAGTGCTTTATAAGGATAGTTAGCTAGTGCCTGTTGGCCTTGGTTGTTACGTAATTTCGCGTGCTGCCTGTGGCTGCAGCGCAGGCTGCGGCTCACGGCGGCCAGTCGTCTGTGCTATTGTTTAGAATGACAGGCATGTTATTATAATATTATACTTTATGTGATTGTGTGACGTCAGTTCATAGTAATTATTGTGTATTAGCGATATGTCACTGGTAGCATTTATAACTATAATTATCTACTGTCGTGACTGTATTAGTCGTTAACTATTGGTTGTATTGTGTGTTGGCAGACGTTCGACACTCTGCCGCCTCGCCTTTAGCCTCGCTCGTATTAGTCTCTGTTTGTCGTATTGTAATAAAATATTACAATCGTACCCGGGTCGTGTGGTGCAACTGAGGGACGTGAGACGCCCTACCACAAATGGTGTCAGAAGTGGGATTTGATAACGCGACGAGACCACGAAGACGAGGCGAGGTGGCGGAGACGTAGAGTCGAGTAAGGAGCCTGGACCCTGATGACAACCTCGAGCGACATCCTGACGTCCTCGACATCCGGTCTGACGTTTGACCGAGAGTAAGGCGACTTCCGGTCCGGCCCTGTTCGAGTGAGGACCGTGGACACTGATGACGACCTCGAGCGACTCAAGAGTGACATTTCCGGTTTAACACTATTCGGCCGCGACGATGACTAGCCCCAACATGCGACGATCGAGCCACGTGACGTGCCGTGACGCTAAGTGACTTAGATCCTGACTGCATTGACAAACGATTGAATTTTGAATTGATACCCGTTCACTGTATAATTAGGAACTGTATTGTATATACTGTCTGTGTAGCTATAGCAGCATTATAGAGATAGACAGTATCAGAATATTTTTTTTAGAGGGACTTTTTGACATTTGCGTGTTAGTTAGGCATGTTTTCTGAGTAAGATGTATCTGTAGTTGTGAGGGTGCAGAGTAGTCCTGTAGATACGAATGTTATTCATGGGTATAACGGGTATATAACTTTTGTTCCGTACTGGGAATTTGGTATACATCTGGGTTAATACTAAGTAGGGCAGTCGCAACTAGCAAGCAGACATGAGTATTGACGGGGCCACTGGAATTGTGCCACCCGATTCGGTTCAGGGTGACTTGCAGGACCAACTGGTTACACTGCGAGAGGAGCTGTTACAGCTGCGGCTTGCAACCAATGACCGTCCACGCGTTGCGTACGTACCGCGCGAGCGGAAGGTGAAACCTTTCAGTGGACGTGGTGAGGTGACAGTGCAGGATTTTCTCGCAGATGTC
This sequence comes from Lamellibrachia satsuma, assembly GCA_033239005.1. NCBI lineage: Eukaryota > Metazoa > Annelida > Polychaeta > Sabellida > Siboglinidae > Lamellibrachia > Lamellibrachia satsuma. Next base: position 59,924 of record BSQZ01000228.1, on the reverse strand, counting down.
GAGAGTCTATTTAGGGCACGAGCGATGTCTGATGAGGAGCAGTGTGACTTCATGACGTCACACCTCGAAGGTGATGCCAGACAGGAGATCCGGTTCCGGCCTGTGGAGGAGGTGCGTACCGCCACGTGTATCAAGCGGATTCTGCTGGAAGTGTTTGGCGAGAAGAGGTCGGTATCGCAGTTGCAGGAACTCTTCTATCTTCGTAAACAGGCTGACGGGGAGGGGATCCGTAGTTTTGCAGGTGCTCTGCAGCAACTGATGGAAGCGCTTTTGCGCAAGGACGGACATGCCGTCAACCAGCCTGACCGTGTGATCGCCGAACACTTCGCAGAGGGCCTGAAAGACCGCGTACTACGACGTGAGGTGAAGCAACAGCACCGGCTGCGACCGCAGATGAGCTTCGTGGAACTGAGGGAAGAGGCTATTCAGTGGTCTGAGGAGGAAGAGAGGCCGCCGCAATCCAGTCGACGACAGACTGCTGGTGCATTTGAGCTGGTCGCCGACGCAGGGGAAGCAGGTAACGTTACAGATCTGCAACGAGTGCTCTCAGAGTTAGAGAAACAGCAGCACGTCATCGAGGCACTGACTGAGCGTGTGGAGAGGATGGAACGTGTTGCGACAGGTAGGACGGGTGGACGACGGTCCAACACTCCACAGAGGCCCTGGTCGGACCAGCGACCCGCATCTGCGCCGCAGAACTTGCAGACACGACGGCCATTTCAGGAGCGACGCGCATTTCAGGGACCCTCGATGCAGTATACACCAGACGGGCAGCCAATTTGTTACCGTTGTGGTGGAGTTGGCCACCTGGGCAGGCAGTGTCGCAATGAGGCGAGCACTGGACCACGCCGGCCCCAGACGGAGGCTTGTCCACCGGGTGTGCAGACGACGGCCCCTACGGCACACAGACGAGAGCACCCAGACGATGTTAGAGAGAACACACATCCTTTAAACCGACGCCGCTCGTTACCAAGAGTCGGGTAGACGAGCTAGTGCGTACAGGCTCACACGCTACCGCGCCAACTGACGCGACCGTTGGTACTTGCCCTACGGCAACTGTCTTGATGGGAGGTGTGGAGGTCAATTGCTTACTTGACACAGGTTCCCAAGTAAGTACTATCACTGAGTCTTTCTTTCGTATGTACATTGCTCGAAACGACCGAGAGCTGGCGTCTTGCAGTTGGTTGAAGCTCACCGCTGCAAACGGTTTAGATATACCTTATGTTGGGTACGTCGAGTTGGACGTGACGACCATGGGTCAGACCATACCTGGCAGAGGTATCCTGGTTGTCTGCGATTCCCCTGATACAGATCAGTGCGCGCATAAGAAGAGGTGTCCTGGCATTCTGGGAATGAATGTCATGGGAGAGCTTGACCTTGCTCTATGGAAACGATCCCTGAACACAGGTAGTTACAGAGCAGAGTCGGTGATGGCGTCGGTCATAGACGCGAAGCAACGGGACCGGAGAGGATTTACTCGTGTGGCAGGGTGGAGCGCAGTGCGAATCCAAGCGCAGTCTTGTGCCACGTTGATGGTTTCCGGTTTGCAGAGACAGGCTGATGCGACATGGGTCGTTGTAGAACCCATTGTGGGGGCACTTCCGGTGGAGGTGTCATTGTGTAGTACTTTAACTAGAGTACACCAGGGGGCTGCACCTGTGCAGGTAGTCAACACCAGCAGAGAAGACGTCTGGCTGAAGCCGAGGATGCGAATAGGTATCTATCAGACCATCGCGCACGTCAGTGAAGAGGACAGAATATGTTTTGAGCGAGTCAGAGTGTCTGAGGAGTACGTGAGCAGGACTGAGGACCGACCGCCAGGTGTAGTCGACACGCGTGAGGTACTAACCAGTACACTCGATGTCGGGCCACACGTCACCGCGGAGCAGGTTGCTCAACTGAGAGATCTCATCTCTCGGAACGAACGAGCATTCGCCCGAGATGATGACGACCTTGGCTATACAGACTTAGCCACGCACACGATAAGGACCACGACTGAGGTACCCGTACGACAACCTTTCAGAAGGATTCCGCCTACACAGTATCAAGAGGTGAAAGAGCACATCAAGGATCTTCTGAACAGAGGTGTTATCAGAGAGAGCCATTCGGCATGGGCTTCGCCGATCGTCCTGGTCAGGAAGAAAGACGATTCGCTGCGCATGTGCGTGGACTATCGGCTGCTCAATGCGAAGACCCACCGAGACGCATTTCCGCTGCCGCGCATTGACGAGAGTTTTGACGCCATGAGCGGCGCAAACTGGTTTACCACATTGGATCTGGCTTCAGGATACCACCAGATCGCGATGTCGGAGGACGACCGAGAGAAGACGGCCTTCACCACACCTATGGGGCTGTACGAATTCAACCGTATGCCGTTCGGGCTCTGTAACAGTCCCGCGACCTTCCAGAGGTTGATGCAGAGGTGCTTTGGAGATCTGTGTTACCAGACGGTACTCTGTTACCTTGATGACGTTATCATCTTCTCCAAGACGTTCGACAGCCACCTAGCTCAGTTGGAGCAAGTGCTACAGCGACTGCAGAGGATTGGACTGAAGCTGAAGACAAGCAAGTGTCACTTCTTACAGCGGGAGGTGATATGTGTCGGCCGACGGCATTGCCGACGGCATTGCCACAGATCCGGCAAAGATCGATGCTGTGAAAGACTGGGCCGTGCCGAACACTGTGAAACAGCTTCGCTCCTTTGTAGGATTCGCGTCCTACTACCGTAAGTATGTGCAAGGGTTCAGTATGATTGCAGCGCCGCTACACGATCTAGTGACCAGTGTCAACAAGGAAATGAAGGAGAAGGGACGGTTGAGAGGAGCCTTCAAGGACAGTTGGAGTCCAGAGTGTGACGGAGCTTTCAAGGTTTTGAAGAACGCGCTCTGCTCAGCTCCAGTTCTCGGGTATGCCCAGTACCAACGACCATTCATAGTGGAGACGGACGCCAGCCACCTGGGTCTCGGCGCTGTCCTGTCTCAAGAACAGGAAGGACGTCGTGTCGTCATCGCGTACGCGAGTCGCAGGTTGCGACCACCCGAACGCCAGTATAGCTCGATGAAGCTAGAGATGCTAGCACTTAAGTGGGCGGTCACCACGAAGTTCCGTGCCGACCTTTACGGCGGAGAGTTCGTCATCTACACTGACAACAACCCGTTGAAGTACTTGAAGACCGCCAAGTTGGGAGCCATCAAGCAATGATGGGCAGCTGAGCTGGCCCCGTTCAACTTCACGATCGAGTATCGAGCTGGACGTTCAAACGGAAACGCAGATGCCTTGAGTCGACAGCAACTCGACTACGAGCCCGGGGCAACCGACTTCGACGAGGAAGACGATGTGCAGCAGATATGCGCAACATATGCATCGTGCACGCTACTCCCGCGAGAACTACGCCAACAGATAGAGAAGAATGACAGAGTACGACAAGAATTCCAGGTTGAAGTAAAGGAGATAGAGGTACAGTCAACCCAGTCACCTGCCTTCCCAGCGTTGTCACCTGAAGAACTTGCAGAGTTGCAGAGGAAAGACCCAGACATCAGCAGGTTCCTGATGTACTGGAGGGTCGGCGAGAAGCCGAAGAAGTGTGCACAGAAGGGTGTGACACAACTGCTGAGACAGTGGCACAAGATGAGGGAAGAGAATGGGGTTTTGTACCGCAAGGTGAGAGATCCACAGGGTGGAGAGGTTAAGCAGCTAGTTCTACCGAGTGTGCTGAAGCACCGACTTCTAGAAGCGGTGCACGACAAGATGGGTCACCAGGGTGGTGATAGGACGAGCAGCCTGGCGTGGCACCGTTGTTACTGGCCAGGTATGCACAGAGAGATTGATGACTACGTGAAGAACTGTGCGAGGTGCACACTAGCGAAGATGCCGCGACAGAAGACACGCGCGCCGATGGGACACCTTCTAGCATCGCGTCCCTTAGAGGTCTTGGCGGTGGATTACACACAGTTGGAGAAGGCAGCAGATGGACGTGAAAGTGTTCTGGTACTGACAGACGTGTTCACCAAATTCGCTTGGGCTGTACCAGCACGTGACCAGAAGGCGAACACGACGGCGCGACTATTGGTGAGAGAGTGGTTTCAGCGTTACGGAGTTCCACAGAGGATCCATTCTGACAGAGGCCGGAATTTCGAGAGTGCGATTATTGGAGAACTGTGCAAGCTGTACGGCATCGAGAAGTCAAGGACGACGGCATACCATCCAGAGGGGAACGGGCAGTGTGAAAGGTTTAACCGGACTTTACACGACTTGTTAAGGACCCTTCCGCCGGCACAGAAGCGAAGATGGACAGAGCATCTGCCCGAGCTTTGCAACGCCTACAATGCGACGCCACATGCGTCGACGGGATACTCGCCACACTACTTGTTGTTTGGGCGCGATCCCTGGCTGCCGATAGACGCATTCCTAGGGCAGGAGTTGAGGGAGGACGATTGTGACAGCTCGATCGACGGATGGCTTGCCACACATCAGAAGAGACTGCAAGACGCGTATTCTCACGCAAGCGAACGACTCGGTGCTGCAGCAGAAAGTCGTAACCTGCTTCACGAGAGATTAAAGATGAGTGAGCCGCTGACACTTGGTTGCAGGGTTTACCAACGCAACAGACTACCAGGACGCAACAAAATGCAGGATGCATGGAGCCCGGAGGTGTACAAGGTAGTACGGATACCCACGGAGCCTGGTGGACCTTACCACATCGAGAGGGCAGACGGGTTCGACCGACCTCAGACAGTCTGCAGGAAGAACATCCAGCCAGCGGGTCCAGGAGCGATTGTTCCGACTCCAGTGGCAGTCACTCCAGAGGTCAAAGACGACGAACGCTCTGATGAGAGCTCTGACGAAGAGGAGGAGGAGGAGGATTACCTTGTCGCGATCGTTCCAGTGGTTCGTCCGACGATAGCTCCAGCTTCAGTGGTCCAGCCGATTGCTGAGGAGGTTTTGACGGGAGAGGAGATTCACCATGAGCCTGCCGTGATACCGGTATCGATACCAGTACCCGCACCTAGGAGATCGGGCAGGATGCGGAAGAAGGTGGTACGCTTCGAAGAAGTCGACACGCAAGTACCTACACCGGCCCCGCGGCGATGCAACGTCATTGCTGAACCGTGTGTGGGGGACCAATTGACCCCCATCATGACTAGTTTGTTTGTAGCGATGGCTCGCAGTGGTGTGGTCTTTTCGGGAAGCATTAACCGGGACGGTTAAGAGTTAGTTGGGGAGGACCCAGGAGGAATTTTTAGAATTTAGATACGCAGGAATTTGGGAGAACCCTAGAGTTCCAGCGGGATGTTCTTTTTTTATATAGTAACCGGGACGGTTAAGATTTAGTTGGGGAGGATGTAGCAGGGTGACACCATGTCAATCGATAGGCGTCACCACCAGCTAATTAGTATTTTGAACAGGACGTACCAGCCTCGTCCTGGGGTAACGCGAAAGCCGATTTCGACAGCCACCTAGCGCAATTGGAGCAAGTGCTACATTTTGATGTATTTGACTATCAACTGATAGGTGTGTATTTTATGAAGTTATACTGAATGTCCTTATTCAATATAAGGTTAGGTATTATTTAGATTTAGTTCGAAATATGTAGTTTGCTGTTTCCTAATTTGTGCACGTAGGCCTACATCCTTGCTGGCGTGGAAAGCCATTACAAATATTATTATAATTAACTCGCGCAAGTGCGCGTAATGCTATTTACATAGTGTAGTATTAGTGTATGATCGTTAGGATCAATGGGACAATGCTGCCTGCGGGTACCGTCCTGCGTGATTTGTTTAGCATATGTTGTTAGTGCTTTATAAGGATAGTTAGCTAGTGCCTGTTGGCATTGGTTGTTACGTAATTTCGCGTGCTGCCTGTGGCTGCAGCGCAGGCTGCGGCTCACGGCGGCCAGTCGTCTGTGCTATTGTTTAGAATGACAGGCATGTTATTATAATATTATACTTTATGTGATTGTGTGACGTCAGTTCATAGTAATTATTGTGTATTAGCGATATGTCACTGGTAGCATTTATAACTATAATTATCTACTGTCGTGACAGTATTAGTCGTTAACTATTGGTTGTATTGTGTGTTGGCAGACGTTCGACACTCTGCCGCCTCGCCTTTAGCCTCGCTCGTATTAGTCTCTGTTTGTCGTATTGTAATAAAATATTACAATCGTACCCGGGTCGTGTGGTGCAACTGAGGGACGTGAGACGCCCTACCACACATATATATATATATATATATATATATATATATATATATATATATATATATATATGTATGTATGTATGCATATATGTATATATATATATATATATATATATATATATATATATATATATATATATATATATATATATATATATATATGTGTATGTATGTATAGTATGTATGTATGCATATATATATATATATATATATATGCATACATATATGAAATTATATGGTGCTTGGAATGTAATAGAAGTTCAATGATTAAGTATTGGATTAGTGAATTGTACACTTTTAATACATGACATATATTTTTTTATGTTAACTTTTTACATGTAATTTTACTGTACAACGTGTGTATATTTGTATATATTTATCTTTATATATATATATATATATATATATATATATATATATATATATATATATATATATATATATATGTATGTATGTATGTATGTATGTATGTATGCATATATATATATATATATATATATATATATATATATATATATATATATATCGACCAGTCGATTTATCTTTTGCTTTATACACAACGCCATACGTTCCTTCCCCTATTTTTTCGATTTTCTTAAAGTTCTCAATTGCCCGAAATACGTCTTCACAATACTTTCGTGATCAGTCAATCATAGTTACGATGACTAAAGGTTTCTTGAGTGTAAACAACAAGATGCTAAGATGCCAAGTTTTCCCGCCGGGTTCCCGGGGCATGGTCGAAAGCTTTGACGTGTTATTCATTTTGTTTTTAATGAATTTATGTGGCACTGTTTCAATAAGTTGAAATTATATGGTGCTTGGAATGTAATAGAAGTTCAATGATTAAGTATTGGATTAGTGAATTGTACACTTTTAATACATGACGTATATTTTTTATGTTAACTTTTTACATGTAATTTTACTGTACAACGTGTGTATATTTGTATATATTTATCTTTCTATATGTACTTTTAATGCACAACATGTGTGTATATTTATATATTTTTTACTTACATTTTATGTATTCACATATGGACTTTTGTCTGGAAATAAACAGTTATTATATTAAAAAATTTAATCACCCACCAAATGATTCATTTTAACATTAAACATAAGGCTTCATAATTATTAATTATGACTTAATTAACTGTGTCATGTGATCGGTGAGAGGATTGAAGTCATACCCATGATTGGCATTAACTTGCACAGTGCTTACCATTTTGGATATCCACTATTTTGACACTAACGAATGAAGTAAATTATTTCAATGATTTGAAAAAATGGGCATTTTTTTATTAAACAGACTGCGCACATTACTTAAATTACACACTACGCATCATGACATAAATGAAACATATTTGTGATGGGATGAACCATTTGAGGAAGCAGCTTTAATTATAAGCTTACACAGGGGGATATCACATGCATGTGAGATTGGGCAAATGCCAACAAACTTATTTCTAGAATATGTGATCAAATCGTAAAGTAAACAAACCCAGCAATTGCATGGATGCCTCTCTTTTATAGTTTTGTGCCTATATGTTGATTAGTATTTATTGAGGTTCTCTAAACTATATCAATCACACATATTTGGTCCAAATTAGTTACGTAGGTAGTCAGCATACTTTTTATTTACAAGTAAGAATGTCCATGTGTGTATGCGTGCATGCCACTGCATTTAGTGACCTAAGGCTTAAGACAGAGTAGACGCCATTAGAATGGTGAGGAGTCAGACTGTTGACCAAGAAAGTCACGGATTGAATGCACTTGCTGCCATTTTGAAGCCTGTCTGATGGGACGCCTAAAGTCGTAGGTTCCACCCACCTGGTGCTATACCTGGGGACATTTAATAAATCCTACTTAAATGTGTAACCTGTCATGGACTCACTTCTGTGAACTCCTGCGTTAGTAATGAAAAATGGCTGTATTGGTGTACCAACTAAGGCATAAAATAGAGCCTGCTCAATATATAAATAAATATATATATATATATATATATATATATATATATATATATATATATATATATATATATATATATATATATATATATATATATATATATATATATATATATATATATATATATATATATATATATATATATATATATATATATATATATATATATATATATATATATATATATATATATATATATATATATATATATATATATATATATATATATATATATATATATATATATATATATATATATATATATATATATATATATATATATATATATATATATATATATATATATATATTGAGAACTATGGCACTTACCAGGATATTAACCAACCTCAAACCAAAATATATTATTTTATGCTAAATCTGGAAATGCATTTCTAAACTGCTGCAGATGTTGTTTTGATTAAATAAAATTGTACTGTTTAGAGTTTAGACGACAGTGATGTTTTGGGAAAGGAAGTCTCACCCCAGACTTCAGGGATTAAGGGGAGAGCCACATGCAAATAAATAATCATAAGAAACTTCCATTGTCCGAATGTTTTAGTTTATTCTGATGTATAATCACAGACTGGGAAATACAGAGGTGCCAAGTTAAAGAATTGGGAGGTAGGAGATTATCCTGCTGTAGAGGGTAGCCTGGGAAAGGGGAACCCTTCCCCCAATAAGGAACTTTTGAAAAATTATGGTATCAAGTGTGCCATTTTATGCATTATGTAGCAATTTTTTTATACAAAATGTGGAATTGTTTCAAAAAGAAGGAGATCATTTGAGAAAGAAGGAGAAGTTGATATTACAACATTAGTTGGCAAACAAAGAAGGATATCTCTTTCCCATAGCAGGAGACTTGGCACATTTGTATATATAATTATGTATTTTCCTAAATTACTAAAACTTTACATTTTCTGCTATAATTTTTCCAATGTCTTATGTCTTAAAAAACACCTTCTAAATATAACATATATAAGCATACTATTAGAAACTGTCAATGCAGGACCTCGAGATGGGACTTTTGGCAGTGGCACCATCTGACTTGGCTGACAACTCTACAAGCCTGGGCAGACGGAAGTTGTCCCACAACGCTGAAACGCTGACCACAATTGCTCCTCTATGTATCTACAAACAACCACCAGGGGTGTACATGTTGTCTGCATGGCTCACCACCAGGGGGAGTTCATGTGTGTACACAACTGACCACCAATGAGATGTGATTTGTTTATTTTTCCAGGCCTAATTTCTTCCTGATGAGCCTGGCAACGAGCTGGGCTGGACGCTGTTCCCAATCCTTGAGGGTTTCATGGGGCGTGATCACCTGGTCCCCCTTTAGGCGGTCCAAGATCGTCACACACAAAACAGCCCCTGAAACGAGTTCACCCATCACATACTACATGTCAATCAACCAACTGTAAGCTGGAACTTTATGGACGAACATAATTTCTGGGAAATTTAAATACAATTTTTTATTAAGGTTCCTCCTCAATTTAATTTTTTTTGTACATATCGTTTAAGAATCATTTTATGAAAAATTAACCTATTTAGTATCAACTAGACATGTTAGCTCATTTGTGCAAATGTATTGTTTAGTTTTGGTAAAATCATTGGACAAATTATAAAAGTTTTTTAATAATGGTCAAAAGGATGAAAAAAGGCAAAAATGGTCCTGCTTTTTCGAAAGTTACCCAGTCTAACAATCCAAATATTTTTTTTATGATTTGAAGAGATGTATGTCTTTTATTAGACTGACTGCAAATATTACTTCAACTATTCACACACTACACATTTGAACATCAACGAATCTGTTTCGTGATGGGCTGACTTGACTGAGGAGAGACTTAAGCAACAGGACTAAACTATATATTGTACACAATGTGGACCTTTGTTGAACATACTTCTATAAATCATGGTTCTAAAACATTGCAATGTTTTCAGTAATGTCTTACTTCAGTTTCTGTTGGCAAACAGATGGTGCCACCTACAGAGAACCCTATATATAATCACACCCCTGCATCCTGAAAGGCAACAGATGATTCCATCACATTCAGTGGCTAGCATGGAAATTTTAACATTCTTATGCACAGTGTCCATGGTAACGCACCTTTAATTTTGGCATGGCAACACATGGCAGCGAAGCAGAGAGATTCCATCTCGATGTTGCACACACCCTTCTGCTGCGCACTCCGGAGGAAGTTGGTCATGTCTTCCTCTGTGTAGTCACAGAATGCCCCATCCAGTCTTGCTTGACCTACACCACGCACTAGCACCGTCAGTCAAAATGTCTCAAATCAAATTAGAAATAGGAAGTGGAGCTGGATAGACCATACTTTCAGGAAGCCAACACAAGATATCACAAGAAGAGCGCTGACACTGCGTCCTGCCTGAGGGCAAAAGGAAAAGAGAAAGGCCAATAAACACCAGACACGGTACATCTAGTGCTTGGCGATAAAGTTCTGAAAAGGCTAACTAGTTTAATGAGACTTCAAAAGGCCATAATATTCTAACCACGGTATAATTATACAGACCGTAGTCAGTTAATAGAACGTTGCCGGGTGCTGGAAACAACTAGATTCTAGAAACTCTGTTTATATCAGATGTGTTTTAATAACTGTTGTTCAACAGTGTGTGTGCGGTGTGCGTGTGTGCGTGTATGCGCGTGGGTGCGAGCGTATGCGTGTGTGTGCGAGCGTGTGCGAGTGTGTTCGAGCGTATGCGTATGCGTGTGTGTGTGTGTGTGTGTGTGTGTGTGTGTGTGTGTGTGTGTGTGTGTGTGTGCGTGCGAGCGAGCGTGTGCGTGTGTGTGTGTGTACACGTGCGTGCCGTGTGCGTGTTCAGTGAACCGTTAATGCTAAGAATAACTTTGGGGATACGCTGGACGCCATGTATGATGTCGCCTGTGCTAGATCAGTGTCTGAAAATGTCGGCCTGCTACTAAATAATTCGTACGTAGTAAGTGACAATTTTGACCTTGTGTTGTTTCTTGGTAAAGCCTTTGTCCCGGGTTGACATGCAATTGCAATGGATTTGTGGTATTCAAAAAGGAGGGGTCCGGACCCCCTGGACCCCCCATGATATATGCGAAGTGTATGTGTGCTGCAAAATAATGATTCCATATAGTAGAGAGTGTGCACATTAAAAGTGCAAATAATATATTCGCTTGGGCACTTCCATCATAATTATTATTATAATTACCACTACAAATCAATGATAACATAGTTTACTCTTTCAGTTTACACTTTACTGTTTGATATTACTATTGGTACTATATTTGTTTTATTATCTATAAAAAAATAGTAATCATTAAGGAGTAAGACAAACTTTTCTATGATATTAAATTAAATCCATTTTAGCATATCATCTATTAATTTCAATCAGTTTACTCTGTAATACTACACCCATATAAAAGATAGGCTGGACTAAAAGCTATTATCAGTGTTTAATCCCCGTGACACAAACATGTGACACCCGACATCAAAACCAACCATAAGGGGCAAGCAAAGTTAGTTGTTAACACCGTCAGAAGCAGCTATTTCTTAGTTTTGACAAATACTTCACTTTCTGGGTTCACTGCACAACAATCTGAATACAACACTGTGTACCACACGGAGTCTTATAAGTGACTCTGACGTATGGTTCCACCATAACAGACAAGTGTATAGACTATATTTCAAGTGTATAGTCATATGGCATAGTACAACATGATCTAAACAGAGTAGTTTTTACATATTCAATACACATAGAATGATCAAAACTATGAAACTGAACCTTTGTCTCACAAAATGTTTATTTATATTGTTGTACTCCTCTTTCCAGTACGTGTGTATTGTTACACACATCTATAGATTATGTAAATAACGGGCATTCTAATGAAATATAAAAATAAAACATTATTAATGACGTACCAAGGATTTAGGTATTTTTTTACCTTTGACAACATAAATATAATATATTTTTGTAACGAAATTGATGTTATATTAACACTTGTATTCATTAAAAAAGTACAACTTGTCGTGTTCCTCGGTACATTTCCAGAAGTTCCAGTTACCACGCCGTAAATGAACATGGCAAACATAATTAGGCTGCCGAATCGCTTAGTTGGGACATAATCTTAGCCTGGCTGCGAGGTATTACTTTTTGCAATTTTTTATTTTTAGACAGTTTTATCTTGTGATTCGTCTCGTTCTATCTGTTAAATCGTTCACTGTGTGCTCGACTTTCCACACACCGTGTGATATTGGTGATGGGTTGATTTTTCTCCGGCGCTTTTTCCCGCAAAAGAGACGCTTGCAGCCGAAATTCTTCGTCCACCACCGTTTATATGCGGAAGTATCTTTGTTATCTTTTTCAAAAAGAGAGTTCCATTTGGCCGCTTGTGCATTTGAAAAAACCGCATCGTTTCGTACTCAGCTGAGTACGTACTCAAGACGTTTTATAACCTCGGTTGAGCACGAAAACTCTGGTGAGCATGAAATCTCAGACTTGAGCACAGACTTGAGCTTGAGTTTGAGAACGGTTTATAACCTCTGGCCCAGGTAGTAGTGGAAGCAGAGGTGACAAAAACAGGGTGCAATTGGAACAAACTCAAGCCCAAAACCACATACAGCAGAAAGGAGTCATTAATAGTCTATGCTCCACAAGGTCAAGGGAATGAAAAGGTTTAAGTCCAGTCTAAATGTTTAAGTCTTATTTTTTATCTGGCATTATGTTTAAGCTGATCACAAAATAAACCAAATATAAACTACTAAAACATAAACAGAACGTACCTGTAATAAATTATGAAATTAAACGGAAAGGAATTCTGATAATAATAGTTGCCATATAATGAACAGAAGAAAATATGTAATTTATCATGGCAGATTTCCCCTTAAGTTTGAAACAAATGCATATAAATACAGGATACAGCTGTATTCCTCACGATAACCTGTACTATATATGAGTAATCCGTATGAAACTTCATATTTGCATACAAGTAACGAATCTGTTTGATTCATCATGAGTTACCTTCGTAAAAGTCGAGTGTGCACATTGTTTTTCCGCGGACTGTTTTGAACCCATCGTCCTCCCCTGAACAAGACATCAATTCCTCCGCAAGCTCCTTGTCCAGTTGTGAGGGGCGTTGTACCAACTTGCCTAGTATAGCCTGAAATAAACAAACATTACTGAAGAAAATCTTACTAATTACTGTATAATACATGTTTATTACCACAAGAACATTGTAGTACATCACACACACACTACAGTGTTTAATTTTTAATTAAATCACAATTTCTTGATGTAACCTGATGTCATAAATTCCATATGAAAAAAAACCTAAATCTAATATAGACTGGTAATCTTAGTTATCTTGTGTAAAGGCTTTCACCCGGCAGAAGGTGATATTCATTGAATACCGCTGCTTTGAGCTGTTGAATTCCAAAAATAATATTTTACAACAAGATTGAGAAGAAACACTACCAGACAATTGACATGTTTCCATCATCTACCAGCTCCACTGTCTACAATATTTCCATTGTATAACAGGTGTGTTCATCTTGTACAAAAAGAATAAAAGAAGAACTGTATTAGTCAATTTTAAGTAATTCTTCTTGCATCTAGTAATATAGCAGTTTTATCAGTTATCTCTGAAAATGTTCAGCTACTCCAATATAATATGATACAGAAAACCTTGTACTACAACGTGCATATTTTCCATAAAAATATCAACACCAAGTGACCAAATTAGTTTTATTATTTAAAAAAATGTGGTGCATGAATAGTTTAAGTTGGCTTAATAAAATAGACCATACTTTTGTAGGAAATAACTGCCTTTAATCACCAGATAAAAATGTGAACAACTTTATGTCATAGTGGTGGACCAACTGTTGCCCTTTTCACCAAATTTCAAATGGGCCCAATCAGAAAAAATTGCTTAAATGAGCTAGCATGTCGTCATGAATATTAGATGGGTTTGATTTTTCATGAAATGAAAATTTCAAACGAGATCAGCAAACACGTTCACTTGAGGAAGAGCTCTAAATGAATTCAGCTGTGTACAATGTAGTTCGTGTTACCATCTCCAGATACGGCTTGAAGAGCCCATCAACCGTGGAGTTAGACACAACGACAGTCCCGGGCTCCAACCCTGAAACCACAACACCCCATCAGACCACAAAACACAGGCCAGCAGCAAATATGACGCATTCATCACTTGAAACATATTATATAATTACACTTCATAGTTTGACCAAAAGCTACCACCACAGCACTGCAGAATGCGTCTACTATACATTGCAAGAAAATTATAAATTCCATTAAAAAAGGAAGCTAATCATATTTTTGTAACTTGATAAAAATGGATTTTATTATGGAGAAAAAACATCCAAGAATTTGCAACATTTCTTACAGGTATTATACAGTGGCATACAATATCTAAATAAATTATGTATATTATATATATATTTAATTCTTGCCACACTGCAGACAGTTCCATTATAGTTGTTAGCGTCGCCTCTTGTTCATGTTTTATAATTTTGTTTTGGCAGTTATTTCTGGCAATATATATCCACAATTTGATGGAAAAAAATCTATGCAATGTATCATAAATTTTACTGCACACGTGGTATGTCGGTCACATGGATTTTAAATTCCAATGCAGTAAGATAAAAGGAAGGTAATTCATATAATATTTGAACATAAAGTTGTCTCGAGAAATACTGTCCCCATAGATGACTTTTTAAAGCAACTGAACACTTCCATCAGTGGCTAGGTCCAGAATGTGGCCTGTCGAAAAATATCCAGGACAAGCATTTTTTCTTAATCTGCTCGGTAACACTAGTGGCATGTTGCACAGCATCTCAAACATTACCATTAACTACCAGTGCATGCAGCAGGTATAAGCCATGCAAAACAACACAACTAACAAGCAACGCAAAACACCCATACATAATATAATGATAACAAGCACAAAAAAAATGAATCAGGATAATCAAACCTTTCAGTTATCAGTAGGATGAAGTATATATAATAATTTATAAAAAAGAAAGTTATAAAATTATGTAATTATGTAAATATTATAACATTATATAATTATGTAGACATAACAAATTATGTAATTATTAAAAAATTGTGTAAAAAGGCCATGATTTGCATAAAACTTTGCCAGCGGGACTAGGATAATGCAGTGGTGGATCTAGAATGTATCCCAGGGCGTAGGCTAAAGGGGGGCCAAGCTTAGTCACACATTAGTTTAACATGCTACCATTTACTGGCGCAACAGGTTATGTATGAAAAAACGTAAGCCAAAAGGAGGGCCTTGGCACAATGGGTCCCTAAATAACCAGTTGTATAATGGCTCAAACAGAGTGTGTTTAATGAAGGCACCATGACGTTAGTACTCCTCACCTATTCCACCACAGGTCCCAAGACGCAGGATTGTCACATCCTGGGTTGCTTCCGCATACCGCAAGACTTTGAGGACCTCATGAAATACAATTGAACAGGAACCGTGGTCAATGCCATGCTGGAGAGCAGAGAGAAAATAACTAACAGAGGATCTATAAAGACTTCCCCTGTCCTTCCCACCCGTTGGCTGCTAAAAGATACACAATCTGGTGATTTTATTATAAAATCATATTAAATACCTGATGGTATTTATCTATTCACACAGATTAAATACCTGATGATGTTTATCTATTCTAACAGTCTGAATGCTCCAAATGAACTTTTAACAATTTTAACGGCTCGAGTCAAAATGCATGTTTACATATCACATACTGAATGAGGCAGTCTAACTGATGGACCAGGGCACACCAGGATAGGCCTGGGATAGCCATGTTGTTCTTATTTAAGTTATTTATTACTGGGGCACACCCAGTGTGAAAATATACTTATTTTGTTAACTGTTTGTACTAGCAAAACACCCATCCTCCAGTTGCTAAGTAAACATGTGATGGATCCATCAACTGCATGTAATAACTAAAAAGTATAATTTGATTGTTCATAAAAAGGGTGATATAGCAGGATGGATTACATAAAAATAGTAGTGTTACGTCTCCTTCCTGGTGTCGCAGATGAAACCCTGAAAGTTTGGCCCTCGATATGCAAAGTGTCTAAGAGAAGCAGTCTAACATACACGCATACATATGCTTGCTGGATAATAGTATGGTTTTTGTAACAATTGTAGCCCGGTCCAACCACCCACTGTGGTCCGCCTGTTTGGCTGTCCCTGCTGAAAGGCAAGGTCGATATTTGGGAACAGTGAACAGTGAATTATGTTTAAAGATTGTGCTTCATTAAATGGCATTTGGGTGGTCAAGTAGAATATGTACAATGTATACCATGTAGCACGAGTCTATGATTATACCATGGAGCATGAGTCTGTAATGATATGATCAAACATTGAACCTTCAATCATTGCCATCAACTTCATCTTAAATGTATGGCTTGTGAATCTGTGTGATAGCTTGAGTCTACTTGACAGTCATTATGTACTTATGTATCTCCTTATTG
This sequence comes from Lamellibrachia satsuma, assembly GCA_033239005.1. Lineage (NCBI taxonomy): Eukaryota > Metazoa > Annelida > Polychaeta > Sabellida > Siboglinidae > Lamellibrachia > Lamellibrachia satsuma. The sequence goes on along the minus strand of BSQZ01000228.1, from coordinate 43,271 downwards.
CACATGTACTCAGTATTGAAGAAACGCTTGTCTGCTCTGAGGAAACTGCCCAACACAGATTTGTTTACACTTAAACCTGGGAGCAGATCCAGTGAATATTGCCCTCTTCGCCTATTATGTAATATATCCAGCTTGTGCCATGTCTGCCGTAAACACCCAATATTTTTTAGGGGGCATACTTCCCAAATATATAGTGTCATCAATAGGGGTTTCTCCAATGTCAAGGCTTCCACAAATAGGTTTTTCTTCAATTGTGAATCATTTTATAAATAAAAACCCTGTACTTTCAGACCCACACCACGTCTCCCCCGCCCCCTCTCTAATAAGAAGAATATGTATTAATAATACCAGTAGTGAGAACGTTAACCATGATTCCATGAAGACAATTATTCGTATCTCATTCCTTACACCAATATACCTTGACAATATTTGGGCAAACTATTATAAAAACCACTGGAATAACTGGCTTTTTGCTTAAAGCAAACAGCTGCTACTAAGTTTAAATACTTATCAACTTAAATACAGCAATAAAGAGAACAGGTGAACCAAATACACATAGAAAACAAAAGGCAACAACCAAAGTAGAGGAAAGAGACAACATGTGATATGAACTTGGCAAAGAAAGTGCCATGACAGTCACAACTCCGGAATTCTATAAAGTGAACAAGTTGTGTAGAATTAAAGACAAACATGTGCAATGTTGTGAAACCGCTGCATGTACCAACAACCCAAGAGGTCAGCTTCTATAAGTCTTCATATGACAGATGGTGGAATATTGATATCTTATTAATTTTTTTCTCCATAAAATTTGTAGTACACATGTACCTGTATCTCTGTGATACCCTAAGTTAGTTGATAAAATCCACATATTTCTAACATGTACATAATACCAAATTCTCCATTCCAATATGTCTGTCCCTCCAGTGACGGGACACCTGCCATGTAGGGACACTTCTGCTTGGAAAAAGATGTGTCCGTTGAAGGCAGGTACATGATAAAAAGAGCCCTGATGTTGCTAGGCAACAATTGCATGGGTCAACAACACCGCAGCAACAAAACACCCAAAGCAGCAAACATGACATCTGGTGAGCAAACTAGAAAACACTGGTGATATTATGTGTGCGCGATACCCTGCCTAGTGGCACCTCCTGCTGACATACCTAGCCCACCGCATGTCCCGATGCGGAAGAAGAGGACATCGGTACATTGGGCATAGTGGATCAATTTGATGACCTCGTGGAGAACGATCTGTATGGATGGGATGCCAATCCCATGCTGCAACATATGCACCACTCTACCTAGGTCAGCGGGGCCAAAAAACTACCCTGAAAAGGGCAGTACATTGCAGAGCAAAAACCCCAAACATCTCATAGAGTCAATACAATAAAACAAAATATTTGACCTGTTTTATTTCAATACTCTGGATATTATTCACAGCCAGGCCAATTAAAAGGAATGTTCAATGATTTCAATTGGTTAATACAGGTGTGTGTGTGCGTGCGTGTGTGTGTGTGTGTGTGCGTGCGTGCGTGCGTGCGTGCGTGCACACGCGTGTGCATATGTGTGCGTCCGCATGGGTGCATGTGTGTGTATGCACGTGTGTGCGTGATAATCTGTTTCAGATTGTGATTTTGTTTACACTGTAACGCTGTCATGTTTGCTTGTTTGCTAATTTCTGCCGCTAGGACCTGGGTTGACAGTCTAACACTAATACGACCAGAGCTGCATGCACTAGGGCTGGAATAATACACCGGTACACCGGTGTATCGCCATACACACTGCACGGTATGGTACACAATACAAAATATCCGTATCACAGTACACTACGATATGCGATAGCGGTAGGCAAAACATTATTCGTGTCACCTTTGTGAAGCAATAAACGTTCAACACGAACCACACCTGTATCGATAAAATAGCGAAATATAACATGTAGTACATTTCCCACATGTATATCTAACTATAATCTATGTAAAATGGTTACACTATTATTTTGTCAACACGCGCGTGCAATTTGGACTTCATGTGAATGACGACGTGACGTCTTCTGTAGCGTTGCCTTCTGTAGCGTTGCCTTCAAATAGCAGTAACCCCAAAAAAAATTGTGCACTGTATCTTCAGCGGGCTACAGGTTACTGCGCCTTGGGATGATTCATTTAGCATTCTGATGCAGAAGTAACATTGTACTTCTGTGTAGGAATACCTGCCACACATGAACCTGTGTGTGTGCGTGAGTGTGTGCACAAGTTCGTGTGTGTATGTGAGTGTGCGTGTGAATGAGTATGTGTGCACAAGTCTGTGTGTGTATGTGAGTGTGCATGTGAATGAGTCTGTGTGCGTGAGTCTGTGTGCGTGTGTGCGCGTGCGTGTGTGTGTGCATGAGTCTGTGTGTGTGTGTGTGTGTGTGTGTGTGTGTGTGTGTGTGTGTGCGTGTGTGTGTGTGTGCATGAGTCTGTGTGCATGAGCATGTGTGTGTGTGTGTGTGTGTGTGTGTGTGTGCGTGCGTGCGTGCGTGCGTGCGTGCGTGCGTGAGTGCGTGCGTGCGTGTGTGTGTGTGTGCGTGCGTGCGTGTGTGCGTGTGCATGGGTCTGTGTGCATGAGTCTGTGTGCATGAGTATGTGTGTGCATGTGAGTGCACATGTGCATGAAGAGACAACGTTTTCCTTCTCCTCATCAGTGGTCATTGCTGACATGCGAAACCTTTGTTGACAGTGACAACAACACCAAAGACATAGCGACGTTTTGACAGCACATATGACACTTACGCTGACAATGAGGACCGGTCCGACCTTGAAGAGGACGTAACGGTCAGTCTTGCAGGCAATATTCTTCAGTGTCTGTCCAGTTGGCAGGACACAGCCTATCTGGTCCAGCATGTAGTACGCAAACATCTCCATGCGGCGTGGACTGCCCCCTAGCACCACAAACTGCAACCAAACATATATCAATTTATTGTGAAACTGTCGTTCCGAATGACATACAGCCTACCTACCACTCAACCTGGGCACACTGCAGAAATGTACTCATCCTTTGATCCACGTATTGAATGATACTCAGTTTTATGCACAAGGTACTTCAGAATGTTGTATTGAACGAGCTTGTGAGCCCAATACAACAGGCTGAAGTAACTAGTGCATAAAACCTATTATCGTTCGATAAGGTATTTATTATATGGGTTCATAACTAAGATTTCAACACATTTAATTAATGCAATAAAACGGTAATTTACACATTATACAGCACACACCGATTTAATTAATGGTTTGGCACATGTGTGGTACCAGTGTTTTATTGCAGTGACCATTACACTGTGCAGGACGACGTATATCACCATAGACAGAGAGTTATCAGTAGCATTTACAATTACAATGGTCTCTTTTTCAATATTACCTATGAGAGACAGTCTTTCATTGAAATCATGCATTGAGTGCACCACACACTGTCCACCTAAGAAAGCTGTTATTTGGTTGGAAATGCCGCAGAAGAGATACATCCACTGACTTTGAAAGGTCCAAGTCCGAACTGAACAGGCCTGGTGTGTTTAAAACATTCATTAGCAACTTTTCTCAATCAATCTTATTCCCTAGCACCAATTCAAGGGAGGTTTCAAAACGTGATATAAATGTTCATAAATAATACATATGTGCAAGACCAATATTGCTTAGTCATGGGACAACAGTTGCTATGGCTATGTATACAGAGCTTTAGGAATTTTATTTCAGTGAGATGATGTTTACATCAATGGTTTGTAGCACTCCTCAGCACGAAATGCTAAGTATTTCGGATATCCCCAGAAAGTTCAACCAGAATACGGCTGTTGGGAGTTCCTGTCCCTCAAAGCGGAACTCTTCAGTCTCAGCGACCCTACTCCAAAACAAATTTATCAAAGAGTGGAACTCTTCAATCTCACCATGACCCAAAGTGTCAGATGAAGTGGAACTCTTCAATCTCAGCAGCCCCCAAAAACACTTGTCTCACAAAGTGAAGTCTCAGCGAGGTGGGGGGAGTGTGCGAATGCAACCAGCACCCCCAGCCTATGGGCCTGCTTTTTTAAGGGCGCTGTGTCAGCACTGTCGACCCAACAGTTCAAAAGTTCATTTGGTCATGGCCTTATTGTTACACAGCAGTGACATTGAAACTATTATGTAAATACCACTGGATGCAAATTGTTGATCCTCAGGGTGAAACTTGTTAGATATTATCTTAGTAGGTCACGCTGACAGAAGATGAATTAGTGACAAAGTGTGTTGGAAGGGTGTGCTACTGAGTCATGTAGCAGGGTTCATACACTTTTTGATATTTCAAATTCTACGACTTTCCACAACCTGGCAATGTAAACTTCCATGAACCTTTTGCACAAGTTAATTGCATTTGTTATGCGCTATTCTAGAAAATGACCATCTAATAATAATCACAGAGAGCATCTTAACATGCAATGGCATGATTTATTAATTAAGCCTAGGAAACATCCACTGGGCTCCCTCTCATAAATGGACATCATACATGTATTTATTATTATACATTTCAAGTGAAACAATCATGCAACATATCATGCATGTAATGTCAGTCGGACAGTCACTGCCTTATCCGTACAGGTCAGTGACGCTGAAACTAAATGTAAATAGGTATGGATCCACCATTATATGCCTGTATTACCAGGCACGTGCACTTACGATGAGCACACAACTGTGGGAAATGGGCAGATAAATCACCTTATCGTTCTGTCAGACTCATACTCAGGCGTGTTTATTTAGACACAGTACTTATACAAATTAACAAAACACAAACATCACAACATCATGGAGACACCCATTAAGACAATAAATTTCGTTATCACGAGAGCCACCATTTAATAAAATTGGTTATGTATGTTGGACTTCTCCAGAAAGTTCAACCAGAACACGGCTGTTGGGAGATCCTGGACCTACGGACCCCAAAACCTTTGTGTGACAATTGAATTGGGGGGTCACTTTACTACAGGGTGGATACTTTTGGGGGAAACCAACATGGTAAAGCGATCCAGGGGTCCGTTTACTATTTATGATTTAGTATTTTGACGTCAGGTCAAAATGCCATATGACACCAGTCACAGCAGACATGTTTCAGAGTATGATAGGGATCTCCTTGTTGGCCCGTCTGACACAGATCTGTGTACCTGGTACTTAAGTCTTAATACAAAAGTATGCGTTTATCAGTCGGGACTAGTGGGCGATCCAGAAATCCACCCACGCACGACATCACATGGCATTATGTTTTCATCACAAAACGTCATAATTTTATATTTATGCATGGTTATTGTCAAGTAGGTTTAGTGATATACACTGCATAGTGCCAGTACCCAATACCCACCCAGTACAGTTGGTAGTTGGTACTTTTCAATTGTGTGAACTAGTGTCTACTATTTAGTGTCTACAATTTCCCCAGTACTGATTCATTCACACTTGTACCAATTCACACATGTCTGTTGTCTGAATGTGATCTATCTCAGGCTAGTAACTGCAGGCCTGCTGGAAATGCCACTGGGTGTCAGTGCCAGTGGGTGAAATAGTAGTAGCTGGTACTAGCTACTAGCTAGACACTACTAAACAGCAACTGACATTAGTATTTCAGTTATAAACATTATACAATGTTCATTTATAATAATTTTATTTAATAAAACAATAAGCCTGTTTTGCAGTTTATTTGTGTTTCGTCTTTCTTATAAGATTATAGGTTTATCTTCTCTAAACTTAGCGGGCCGCGGGCTTATCCATCTTTGGCCCGAAGGTATGGGCCTGAAACTTGCGGGCCGGCCGGGCCTGGGGCAAACATTAACGGTCTGGGTCGGGCTTGTGCCTAAATTATAGTTTGCGGGCCTGGCCTGGGCCGGGCCGGGCTTGAAACATTGTTGCGGGCCTGCACTCTAACTGCTAATTGCGGGCCAGGCTTGGGCTCAAATTATAGGCCCGCGCAGGGCACTAATATACATATAAAATGCATAATATGGAGTGCCAAATAAACATATAGGGTGGCAAATCGGTTAAATGTAATAATAGTATAGTGCCGAATAACAGTATGGGGCGGGGGGGGGCAAATATTTAAAAACAAATAATAGCATAGTGCGAAAACGTCACTAGTATATTTGCCTTTTTTTTAGCGCCGAAGCCAAATTGCTTGACTTGACGTGAAGGCGTCCTAGGCCAGGGCTAGGCTTAGCCTTAGACTTAGTAGACTACGCAGATTTTTTCATTCGTAATATGCATAACCTTTGTGCATATTCGCGTCGCGTCACCGCAGATATAGTAACCGCGTTTTATATCTGCGAAAACAACGGGGAATTTTCGTTTTAAATGGACATTAAAGTTTTATTGAATTGAATACGCAAGCCCGTTTCAGGAGAAACCGCCGCCAGCCGGTTACGTCCGGTTTGAAATTGAGGCACTGCGCACGGCGGCATTTACGGTCGGTTTACGCGGTGATAATAGCATTTTAACTAATAATATACCATGTCGAACTCCCGATAATTAAGGATTCTGATCGAGTCATCTAATCATGGAAATCTAGCGGTCTAACGCTTCGTGATCAAAATCTAAGATCCTCAGAAGCCCGCTAAATTCATGATTGTCGTTCGAAAGGATGTAAACTTAGACATCAGAGGGAGCCACATGCAGACTCCAGTTTGGAGCAGGTGATTTTAGCGTGAGCGGTAAACCACTCAGTGGATGATTGATTAGCGCTAGCAAAAGGGAGTGAGAGCGATTGCTCTCTTACAAATTATACCCTGCTTAATTTGCCACGTTTATCGAAGAATATAGGCTGACACAGATGTCTAAATTTAATAATAGTATAGTGCCAAATAAGGTTCATATAGAGTGGCATTTTCCATCAAATAAATACGTGAATAGGGACGCTTATTCGGCACACAAGAGTATGAACATATTTATGGGTACTATGATTACTAAACTAATTTTGAAAAATGTGTATTCACATTTCAACAATGGTCACACCACATGTATATTTAATGTGCACACAAACAAACACTATCAATATTTAATCACTGGCTGCTGGACATAACAAAATACAACAATTACATGACACAGCAATTCCTTGTTTCTTTGCTTCTAGTGCTGGTATCAGTTAGTTGGTACATGTATATCATAATAAGCTGCATGTTTTCAATACATACATGTACAGCATTACATATAGAAGGACATTGTTAGGACATTTATTTTCATCATTATTATTTGAAACTTGTTATCATTCATAATTACCTTGATGTCCCCAAACATGGACTTGAGATCATGTGTTTTCGTGCCGAGAGCAAGATGATACAAGATGTCTTCCGACATATTCGCAATGTGCGGATTTGGCAGCTTTAGGGGCATCTTGCTACAGAGAGAAAACACAACCTTTATCATCCACAATAACAAAATACTACACAGCTCTAACTGTTTCGCTCACAGTGACAAAACACAACACAGCTCTAACTGCTTCACTCACAATGATAAAACACAACACAGCTCTACCCTCACAGTGACGAGATAGAGAGAGAGAGAGAGATAGAGAGAGAGAGAGAGAAAGAGAGAGAGAGAGAGAGAGAGAGAGAGAGAAAACACAACATTTACCATCCATTATAACAAAACACTACACAGCTCTAACTGTTTCGCTCACAGTGACAAAACACAACACAGCTCTACTGTTTCACTCACAATGACAAAACAACACAGCTCTAACTGTTTCATCCACAATGACGAAATACAACACAGCTCTAACCTCACAGTAACAAAACACAACACAGCTATATAACTTGTAGTATTCCATAGTTTTCTATACAATATTCTACTATGCTATATGTTGTACAGAAAAACACAACACATATCTAAATGCTAAAAAACAATATAGCTCTAAATGTTTCATCCATAATAACTACACACAACACAACTCTAAATGTTTAATCCACAATGACAAAACACAACACAGCTCTAACTGTTTCATCCACAGTGACAAAATACAACTCTGAGTCCAACTGCTTCAACCACAATAACAAAACACAATACAATCACAGTTCTACCTGTTTCACCAACAATAACACAACACAATTAAAACATAGCTATAGATAACTTAATATTTCATCATTCATCGTTAGACTCGCTGAAGGCCACCCTGCGAATTTACAGCGTCAATGCATTTTCGCACAGTCACAGACACATATATTATAAGTATAGCGTTTATTATTATTACTACCGGTATGTGAGCGTTAGTCAACGAACCACACCACATATATTATGCTTAAACTTATGGTTACATGACATGACCTAATCCGTATAAAGAAGTCAATGTCAGCGTGGCTTAATTATCGCTAACGCTTTCCGCATTTCGTTATGTAAATACATGCCGTCAATATATATTAACCTTGGCTTGGGCAAAATAACCATTCGGCCAAGCAGAAGTTTCTCCAGGAACTCTATCGACGGGCCAGCGCAGCTGCGCTTCTCGGCCAGGAATTTTCCTGTCTGGACACGATAATAAGAGGCCGACTTGCCCGAGCCGATTACGCTAATCCCTGCGCGATAATCCCATTTACTCTACCACATTACTTACCCGTTGTCAACACTAGTAAATCCGTTCATTTCTTGTGTCGATTGTGGCTGGCGCTCGCCCTACGCGGTCCCGAAATAGCAATCCGTGTTGCAGTGACGTCAGTCGCCTCATAACTTGGGCTAGCTGCGCAGATATATTTTTATTCACAGGTTTCTTTATAGAAACTATTGGATGTGAAATAATGCATTTTTTAGAGTTTAACAAGCGGAGGGATTTAAGGGATCTCTTCTGCTATGGGCCACGTGGGCGCATGAATACATGGCTATTTTTTTTTATTTACGGCCATCGCACACCGTAGAGTTTTAGAAGAACTGGAGTTAGGTGATTTTGACAAAACTTGGTCAGCGTATCAATGAGATGATGGCAGTTGCTGTGAAAATTTTTCAGAAGAATCACGTTTTTTTATAATCAGACAAATCGTTAACATGGCCACCAATGCAATTTTGTACTGTAGTCTCCTCCTGCAACGCGGACAGCTATTGCGGGACCGAGAGGGAAGCACGTCGCGACCGTTGACCAATCCCATTCGCGCTTCACTGACGTGGATGACGCTTCATACCCTCCCCTCGCGACCGCGGAGCGAGAACTTCGGCGCCAGATCTTCATCTATCACCGTCACATCATTAAAAGCGGTAGATATGCCGTCGCACGTCTTTCCTTATACGAAACACTTGGGAATGTCTGTCACATGTCTGTTCTTATACGAAACGTGTGAGATGCGTGTATAGAGAGATTAGTCGGGAATGGGAGGGGTGGAGAATGAGAGAGCGGGATGTGGGGAGTGGAGAATGAGAGCGGTGGGTGGGGAGTAGAGAATGAGAGCGGGGGTGTGGGAGTGGAGAATGAGAGCGGGGGTGGGGAGTGGAGAATGAGAGCGGGGGTAGGGGAGTAGAGAATGAGAGCGGGGGTGGGGGAGTGGAGATGGGTTGTGGAGACGGCAGTGAAACGGAATCAGTGACGAAGGAGAAAGGAAAAAAAATCGACGACTACAGAGATAAAGAGGTATCGGTGCCAGCTTCACCCCGGACTACAGAGATAAAGAGGTATCGGTGCCAGCCTCACCCCGGACTACAGGGATAAAGAGGTATCGGTGCCAGCCTCACCCAGTACTACAGAGATAAAGAAGTATCGGTGCCAGCCTCACCCCGGACTACAGAGATAAAGAGGTATCGGTGCCAGCCTACCCCGGACTACAGATATAAAGAAGTATCGGTGCCAGTATCACCCCGAACTACAGAGATAAAGAAGTATCGGTGCCAGCCTACCCCGGACTACAGAGATATAGTGGTATCGGTGCCAGCCTCCCCCCGGACTACAGATATATAGTGGTATCGGTGCCAGCCTCACCCCGGACTACAGAAATAAAGAGGTATCGGTGCCAGCCTCCCCCCTGACTACAGAAATAAAGAGGTATCGGTGCCAGCCTCACCCCGAACTACAGAAATATAGTGGTATCGGTGCCAGCCTCACCACGGACTACAGGGATAAAGAGGTATCGGTGCCAGCCTCCCCCCAGACTACAGAGATATAGAGGTATCGGTGCCAGCATCACCCCGGAATACAGAGATAAAGAGTTTTCGGTGCCAGCCTCACCCCGGACTACAGGGATATAGAGGTATCGGTGCCAGCGTCACCCCGGACTACAGGGATAAAGATGGCAGCTACACAGAACGCCATACCGGCTCGTTATTGCGTGGATCTGGTTGAAACGTGTTTGGGGACGGCGACATGTTTAACCTTCCGGAGACACAGGTGCAATGTCATACTGTCCATACGTGGTCTGAAACACGTCTCACTAAATCGGCACCGCACAAATATATTTAGCGATAGTGGGAGATAGGTTTACATGTGCGCACGGTGATTGATCAATGGCCTCCCCTTTGACATCCCCTTTGGCCTGCCATTTGGCCTCCTCCTTTGGACTCTCCCTTCGCCCCCCTTTTACGAGATCTCAGATACACCCCGGGGTGGATACATTTCGGGTGGCCTGAGTTGGACGTTAAACAAACGAACGCAATATCTTTTCGCAGTGAACGACTCACCATAATTATAATTATTGAATTCACCATATAATTGTCATGTAGTCACCGGTCCAATGAGACGTGGGACGCAGGCGTTTTTCTTGAAAATGGCTTTACCGTTATATGATATCTTAGTCTGAGAGCCAAAGTGATTGTTTTATTGAAAACTGGAGCAAACATGGCGGACAGCGATGTCTGAATAAGTTACTATGGGAAAGGACATTTTCATCGACATCAAACAAAATGCAGACATAACCACGCACTATAGTCATTTGCTACACACGTACACACGCCGGGTATCTTTTTTATAATAAGCTACCCTTAGCTTAAGATACGGAACCATGCATTTCCAAAAGGGGCACACCCGCCCTCTTAAATATATCAATGTACATACATTTTAATTGTGATTTATATATGTAATTCGTTTATTTTAAAGTGATTTACACGCCTTAAAATAACTGGTTGTCCCATTTACTTATCACAACTTTGCAACAAATGCTGGAGTTTGCTGTAGCCGAGTAAACCTTGTTCTCAGCTCATGGAAAACCAATTGATTTAATTAATAAGCCGATGTCCGAAACAATTATATGAAACCCACAGGCGACAATACTTAATGTAATGCAAACTGAAGTATGATATATTTTATAAAAGATTTAAGCAGAGTAGGAAACAATTTAGTATCTCAACACAGTATAACGTAAAGAAACACACATACCCAAGAACAACGTCTTATTAAAGCATTGGTAATTAAGCATTGCACAATGTGGTGTATTTTACAAACACTGCCACATATTTACAAATGTGCAGTGCCGTCATTTATTTTCAGAATTGTAAAACACCGAATTGAACACAATTATAGAATAGAAAACTGCTGCTTGTAACTAAAGCATCACACGTTGTAAATCTGTAACTCTGGGCTGAGTTTTACATCTAAGTGACAGAGACGAGAACGTTGGATAATTCTACCGGATGTCGTGAGTTTTATTAGACGTTGTTACGAGAGAGACTTATAAAGTCTGGCTTTGTAAAGTTGACGCTGAACTGATCATTTTGGACAACGTTGACGCTGAACGGATCATTTTGGACAACGTTTACAAACAAACAATGTTGTTCACCATAAACACCAGAATGATTAGCATAGACGTGAATATTACATGACTATTAGGGCGGGGTGTTGATAGCTGCGAGTCACAGCCTCGGACGGGGGTGAAGCGTGCGTGCACCACCAAATTCGCGCCTGGATTCTAGCAAACATTGGGGCCGGTGAATATATTGGGTGTACCCCCCGAGCTCCTAAGGTGTCTACTCCTTTGAGCTAGTTAACCGAGAATTATATACAGTGTCGTATCTAGGTTCTCGTAAAGGGGGTAGGCCGGGGGGCAAGCTTAGTCACCCATTAGTTTACCATTATACCATGTAGTGGCGCAACAGGTTACATAACGAACACATCATACAAGTAAGCAAAGGGGGTCATAGCCCCATACCCCCTTAATACGCCCCCTCATTATGTAACATTATTTATTTTGCTCATCACTGAAAACACTTGGTTGACATTTAGTCCCAATGCTTTGTCGTAAGAAAATATTGAACGATTTAACAAGACCACGTGACACCCGTGCAGTGCTGCTTCCTGGCGGCAATGTTGCTCCTAGTCACATGTTGATGTTACATCAAGATGGAAGTCTTGATATGTTCCAGGTGTCCACAAACTGTCAGCAGGAGTGTGAGTGAATGTGTAGACAGTCTTTGAGACTTAGGCGTAGGTTTAGATCAAACAAACGTACATTTAGCGCAGACGTGATTGGTCTAACGGATTGTCAGGCAGCAATTTGTAACGTAAAAAAACACGTTTTGTCGCACTTCCCCATAGCATAGTGCAGTTAAAGCTACGTGGCTAAGTCGTTAGTACTTGTAGTGGCTGTTTCTAAGTCGTTAGTACTTGTAGTGACTGTGGCTAAGTCGTTAGTACTTGTAGTGACTGTGGCTAAGTCGTTAGTACTTGTAGTGACTGTGTTGTTGTCGTGAGACTAACTGTGCTAACATCTTATGAGTGAATATACCGAGCTCCTCATGCATAGGTCTACATATACGGTGACCATCACTGAGCGACACTTTATTTTGTCGAATTAATTATGAAATGTTTATATTCACCTTTTTGGAAATGATTGTTGTTAGATGTAATATGAAATAATTCGCAAATAAAAATCAGCCGAAAAATAATTTTCGAACACACGTGCTAAGTATACATATGTGCATCACGTGACACACACAGTTCGCTACTATTATTATTATTGAGTACGTTCACTACTAAATTATATATACTACTACTAATAAATTATCAATATTTTCCCACGACAGCTTAGTTCAATACATTCAATTAACCTCTATGAGTTTTACTTAATAAATCAGTTCTATAGACCTACCGTGTCCGTTGACTTCCCAAGGTTGATTCTCTTCCCTTCTACAAGGACGTGTGTTGACTTCCTAAGGTTGATGCTCTTCCCTTCTACAAGGACGTGTGTTGGGTCATGCTGCTTGACTGATACTGGACATCTGGTGGACGAGGTACATAAGACGTCCAGTCGGGTTGCCGGGCGAACACCGAATGGCGCTGTTGGGAAATTATTAACAAACACCGGTTGCTATTTGGTTGCTCGTCATGTGATATAATTTTTTATAAGTACACACTTAGACGATCCTTCTACACACTATTGGTGTGTTCAATAGAGCGGTCGGTCGCCTCAATGTTAAACTGTGATTACGTGTAGGTCACGAAACATTCAGACACATAACAAGGACAAGGAGGACACACATTCACGTGCACATGGTCACGTAATGTCTAGAGCAACATTTGCGCAAATCGCTACACAAGTCAGCACTTGCATATACGTATTGAGAACTGTGAGCAATATATCTGATTTTTTAGTCATGCAATACATATATATATATATATATATATATATATATATATATATATATATATATATATAAATATATATATAATGCCCACAGTTTTATATATATATATATATATATATATATATATATATATATATATATATATATATATATATATATATATATATATATATATATATATATATATATATATATATATATTGCATGGGTGAAAAATCAGCCACTGCAAGAACTTGTGACTTCTTGCACCAATCAGCCCTGACAATGACAAGGCCCAGAATCCTGTACAACTGCCAGACCGAACGAAGGGACTTACGTCTGACATGGATCACAGTCGTGTATTCACACATAATTGCTACAAGAATTTACGCATATATGGCGAGAAACCACACGGATAACACATAACATACTTATTACCGCAGTATCTAGTCGTGAAGTCACTAGAAGGAGAACAAACGTACGAGATATGATAACATATATCTTGAAAACAAAGTGGAGATGGACGAGGGACATAGTAAGATTAAACAAATAACCGTCAGACCATCAGAACAACTGATGGCAGCACATACCAGGGAACAGAGCCGGAGATAGGGTGACGAGACGATGGTCCGATGATATAATGAACATTGAATGAACAGAGCCGGAGACAGGGCGACGAGACGATGGTCCGATGATATAATGAACATTGAATGAACAGACAGGGCGACGAGACGATGGTTAGATGATATAATAAAGGTAAAGGTACGTTCTTATATAGCGCGGTATCCGGTCCATAGGACTGCTCAAAGCGCTTTACACTTCACCCCCTGGCAGACCTGTTCATTCCAAGGCCATCTCAACTTCTTTTGGAAGTATTCAGCCACGCTGCAATTGCTGCGCGAAGGCTATTCGTTCACATATCCACCACTGTCTGTATTGCCAGGTACTCATTTATACAGCTGAGTGAACTGTGGCAACGTGGGGTGATCAAACTTGCCAAAGGTTCGAAGCGACCGCAGTGGGATTTGAAACCGGGTTCTCTCGATTGAGACTCCGGCCTTCTAACCGGTATGCTGTCGCGCCCCACAATAATGAACATTGCATGACCAGAGCCGGAGACAGGGCGACGAGACGATGGTCCGATGATATCATGAACATTGAATGAACAGAGCCGGAGACAGGGCGATGACACGATGGTCTGATGATATAATGAACATTGAATGAACAGAGCCGGAGACAGGGCGATGACACGATGGTCTGATGATATAATGAACATTGAATGAACAGAACCGGAGACAGGGCGACGAGACGATGGTCCGATGATATAATAAACATTGAATGAACAGAGCCGGAGACATGGCGACGAGACGATGGTCCGATGATATAATGAACATTGAATGAACAGAGCCGGAGACTGGGTAACGACAAGATGGTCCGATGATATAATGATCATTGAATGAACAGAGCCGGAGACATGGTGACGAGACGATGGTCCGATGATATAATGAACAGAGCCTGAGACAGGGCGACGAGACGATGGTCCGATGATATAATGATCATTGAATGAACAGAGCCTGAGACAGGGCGACGAGACGATGGTCCGATGATATAATGATCATTGAATGAACAGGGCCGGAGACAGGGTGACGAGACGATGATCCGATGATATAATGAACATTGAATGAACAGGGCCGGAGACAGGGTAACGACACGATGGTCCGATGATATAATGAACAGAGCCTGAGACAGGGCGACGAGACGATGGTCCGATGATATAATGATCATTGAATGAACAGAGCCTGAGACAGGGCGACGAGACGATGGTCCGATGATGTAATGATCATTGAATGAACAGAGCCGGAGACAGGGTGACGAGACGATGATCCGATGATATAATGAACATTGAATGAACAGAGCCGGAGACAGGGTAACGACACGATGGTCCGATGATATAATGAACATTGAATGAACAGAGCCGGAGACAGGGTAACGACACGATGGTCCGATGATATAATGAACATTGAATGAACAGAGCCGGAGACAGGGTGACGAGACGATGGTCCGATGATATAATGATCATTGAATGAACAGAGCCGGAGACAGGGTGACGACACGATGGTCCGATGATATAATGATCATTGAATGAACAGAGCCGGAGACAGGGTGACGAGACGATGGTCCGATGATATAATGAATATTGAATGAACAGAGCCGGAGACAGGGCGACGAGACGATGGTCCGATGATATAATGAACATTGAATGAACAGAGCCGGAGACAGGGTAACGACACGATGGTCCGATGATATAATGAACATTGAATGAACTGAGCCGGAGACTGGGTAACGACAACATGGTCCGATGATATAATGATCATTGAATGAACAGAGCCGGAGACAGGGTGACGAGACGATGGTCCGATGATATAATGAACAGAGCCTGAGACAGGGCGACGAGACGTTGGTCCGATGATATAATGAACATTGAATGAACAGAGCCGGAGACGGGGCGACGACACGATGGTCTGATGATATAATGAACATTGCAGTCTTTGGACAAGACCAAACATACGGAGAGGTCTCTCGGAAGACTACATCCTGCAGTGGATGGACAAGACTTAGGTGAAAGTGATAGTTAAAGATGTCTTACTGTGGGAGCTGTGAGAGGTCTATCGGAAGACTACATCCTGCAGTGGATGGACAAGACTTAGGTGAAAGTGATAGTTAAAGATGTCTTACTGTGGGAGCTGTGAGAGGGAAACGTCAAAGACGGACAATTCAATAGCAAATATTATATGTTCAAACATCTCAGCGCGGCGCTTGAGGACGAAGACACTAGGGGTGCGACCATGGGTCAACTAGTACTGGCACACCTGTCTTCCACGTGGGAGGTGTTCCACTTCTCATTCCCACTGGGATTAGACGCTGATTCCAAACCCATCCTTCGTGCTTTTGACTCCTTGCACTGCCCAGTCATGTTTTGACTCCTTGCACTGCCCAGTCATGTTTTGACTCCTTGCACTACCCAGTCATGTTTTCACTCCTTGCACTGCCCAGTCATGTTTTGACTCCTTGCACTGCCCAGTCATGTTTTCACTCCTTGCACTGCCCAGTCATGTTTTGACTCCTTGCACTACCCAGTCATGTTTTCACTCCTTGCACTGCCCAGTCATGTTTTCACTCCTTGCACTACACAGTCATGTTTTCACTCCTTGGACTGTCCAGTCATGTTTTCACTCCTTGCACTGCCCAGTCATGTTTTGATTCCTTGCACTACCCAGTCATGTTTTGACTCCTTGCACTGTCCAGTCATGTTTTGATATGGCAATTGCAATGACAACTTCATGCCCCGAAATCATGTACAACTGTCGGTTTCACGAAGCGTTCTTGTCGTACGAAGGGACCTACGTGGACGTTTGACATGGATCTCGTAACTCGGAACAATCGTGTTGTTACTAACCATTGTACGTAACTACGAACTCCTGTTGTACTGCGTTACGTAGGTCTACGTCAAAGTCCACGTAGGGTTCTTCGCAATATCCCCGCCCCGTGGAATTTTGAAATCTAACTATAATCGAGCTAGCGTAGGTTGTATGTTTGTTCATGTTTCCCTACTAGACGACTTGCACCTCGGGCGCCTAACTTTCAAGGGTTAAGCTACGACCCCACGAATGAAAAGTAACGCCTTTATTTTTTCGAAATACACCGTATATCAAGGGTTCTTATTTGTTTTTATGGTAAATCAAATGTTCGCAACGTAAAACGTTAACTTCCAACAATCGCAGAAAAAAGTACGCGCGCGTTCAGCGAATACTTCGGTACATAAACCGTTTGAGAGTACACAGCGCCATCTGGGCGGTTTATATTAATTGCAGTAGGAAGCACGCACCCGCGTATTTGCCCGAGGTCGCAGACACAAGTATCCATGGGTCTAAATCCACGCGACCTTCAACATTTCGAACATGCAACGTGCGTGACGCGGTTGTTTATGGTAATACGTTTGACGTTCCCTTAAACAATCTCGAGTGTATTGATGGCATATTGGCCTGAGGCATTTTGATAAACATTGCTATCATGACTGTCACCTTTGAACTACCAAATTATCCCGTCCTGGGGACGGGCATTTTTGCTGGTGTTTTTAATGTACCTCAATGATAGATTATGCAATTATGCAAACACAAGTTTGAATACAAACTCGATAATGACGCTGATTGGCTTCACGGTGCCGTCCACTCAACTGGAGGATAATTACGAGTCGCACGTGGTATAGACAGAGCAATAGTCTTTAAATACAGAGAATTCATTAACTCTATATAAAGTCATGTTTGTATTACTATTTTGACAAGCACAGTCTTTGTAGCAAGGCGTAGCCTATAATATGTACTCTCTGATGTAGCCTGTATTCGCCTATGTGCACAACTCCATAATTAAATAACGAGACACTAGGAAATGTATGTCACTTGTCTGGCCTTATACGGGACATTTGGGAATGTATGTCACATGTCTGGCCTTATACGGGACGCTTGGAAATGTATGTCACTCGTATGGCCTTATACGGGACACTTTGGAGTGTATGTCACATGTCTGGCCTTATACGGGACAATTGGGAATATATGTCACTCATATGGCCTTATACGGGACACTTGGGAATGTCTGTCAGTCACCTGGCCTTATACGGGACACTTGTATGTCACTCGTCTGTCCTTACACTCCCGGCCTTATACGTGACACTGTTTTGATGTTCTCACAGGTGAATACCACCTGGTTGGATGTGGTATGTAATTGTGAACGCGACGCATAATAACGTAATAACGTAATAACGTAATAACGTAGTTTATGTTGTTTACACTGCCAGTGTAACGGTCAAATATTCACAATCACGTCCGCTGTCTGATGTGTTATACTATAATAAATAAACGAACAGACAAGCGAAGCATGGAGGTGGTGAGGGAGGAAGTTGGTGTGAAACAAAGTCTCACGAGGAAGCAATAGTAGAACAACAAAGATACTATTAACTTCAATTCGGTGTAGCGAGTCACGACCTGCCTCAGTCGCGGACACGGCACCAGTGAGTCTCTTCGTATCAAGAATCCCGAGAGCACAGTCGCCGTTCATTTTCAAATAACTGCTTGACCGATGGTAGAATTTTGACCATCGACCACAGAACACACAGCCGCACCTTAAGTGTAGGGGATGTGTGAAGATGAAGGTGGAGTTGGAACAGCTGAGGCTACTTGTTGTGGCAGTGGTGGGAAGGGAACAAGTGGGTTGTGCCAGTGGTTCCGTTGGGGGGACAGTAGATGATAAAGTGGGGGAAGACGATGAGAGATATACTAGGAAGAGCTCACCTCAGCTTGGGAGGAGGCTGAGAGGAGGTAAGATGACAGGTCGTATGGAGACAGGACGTAAGGAGACAGGACGAAAGGAGACGGGAAGGAAAGAAACTGGAAAGAAGACAACTGAAGCGAAGGAGAGTGGAGTGGGGGAGACAGGATCGAAGGAGACGGGAGGGAAGGATATGAGAATGAAGGTGATGGGAGTGAGAGAGACGGGAGGGAAAGTATCAGGAGGGAAGGCGACAGGAGCGCAAGTTATTCAGGAGACGGGAGGGAAAGATGACAGGTTGATTGGTGAGAGGGAGACTGATAGCAGCCTGCCATGTGACAAGGCTGCAGGACAGAATGTGATGGAAGGGAGCCAACGGAAGAGCTATTCTGAGGCAGTGATAGAGGCGGTGAGGAAGAGAGCGAGGATGTTTGTGGGGACTCAATAGTTAGGAAGACCGACAGAGTCTTAAACAAGGGATTAAAGATGGTGGTCTGCTTGCCTGGGGCCAAAATAGAAGCAATAACTGAGAGGGTAGAAAACATCGTGGGTTCGGGCAAGGGTGGATCTGTTTTAGTACACGTAGGGACAAATAACGTAGAGAGGGAGGGTACAACTGCCATAGTTAGGAAATACAGGAATTTGGTCAGAATACTAAAACAGACGCGGGTTGAGCAGGTAATACTGTCAGGGATTTCACCAGTAATAGGAAGGAGGGGTCAGAGATATCGAGAATGCCGGGGTTGGCAATTAACATGCTAGTCCAGAAGATATGTAGGGAAGAGGAAGTTGGTTTTGTGGGCCCAGATGGCAAGTGGACAAGGAAGCCATTGGCTTATCGAGAGTCCAACAATGTTCACATACTTATAACCCGCCCTCCTGAGATATGTGTCAACCTTGTTTTTAAACATATTCACGCTGCTAGCAGTTACACAATCTGTAGACAATTTGTTCCATTCATTTATTGTCCTCTGTGAGAACGAGTGCTTCCTGATGTCCAATCTACATTGATCCTTTACTAATTTGACTTCATGTCCTCTAGTTCTGCTATCCTTCTTGAGTGAGAAAAACATATTTCTATCAATATTTTCATACCCATTCAATATCTTAAAAATTTCAATCTGATCTCCTCTTAACCTCCTTGTCTCTAGAGTTGTTAAACCACATTCTTTCAGGCGTTCTTCATAACTAAGGTCTCTAAGTTTTGGAATCAGTTTAGTTGCTCTCCTTTGTATGCGTTCAAGCGTATCTATATCCTTCTTACGATATGGTCTCCATGCTTGTATACAGTATTCTAAATGAGGTCTAACTATTGCTTTATAAATAGGTATAATTAACTGTTTTCCCTTGTATGTTATGTTTCTTCTAATCAATCCAAGAATTTGATTACCCTTTGAAGCTGCAATACCAAACTGCTCTGAAACTTTCATATCAGTGCTTATTGTAACTCCTAAGTCCTTTTCTTTTACAGTAGTACCCAGAACAGTATCTCCCATTTTATAGTTTACATTAAATTTCCCATGTCCTGTATGTAAGCATTTACATTTCCGAAAATTGAACAGCATCTGCCATTTCTCAGACCATTTTACTAATCTGTCTAGATCGTTTTGTAAATGTTGTTTATCACCATCAGTATTAACCTTTCTAAACAGTTTTGTGTCATCCGCAAATTTCAGTACGTTACTTGTTATACTGTCGTCCAAGTCATTGATATAAATTAAGAATAATATAGGTCCTAATACTGATCCTTGAGGTACCCCACTCAAAACCGATTTCCAATTTGAAACTTCTCCATCTACTACAACTCGTTGTCTTCTGTCAGTCAGCCATTGTTCTATCCAGTCAGTTATGCTATCCCCGATACCATGGGCTTTTAATTTAAGTAGTAATCTTTGATGTGGCACTTTGTCAAAAGCTTTCTGAAAATCTAAGTAGATAATATCTACTGGCGATCCCACGTCTATCCACTTAGTGATTTCTTCCAAAAAACATAACATATTTTTTAAGCATGACCTCGCTTTAAGGAATCCATGTTGAGATGAATTTAATAATTTATGCTTAACGAGGAAGTCCACCATATGGTCTTTAATTAACCTTTCTAATAATTTACAAATCACTGACGTTAAACTGACTGGTCTGTAATTATCTGACTTATTTCTCGAACCCTTTTTAAATAATGGTATGATGTTTGCTTAGTTCCATTCAAACGGAACAACTCCCTCTTTTAATGACAAGTTGAATACTCTTGCAAGTGGTATACTGATTTGATCTACTGTTTCCATTAGTAATTTTGGAGGAATCCCATCCACTCCCGGTGATTTGTTATCCTTCATTGCCTTTATTTTCTTAGCTACCAATTCTGGAGTTACAATTAACGGTCCTAAATAGTCAGATTTAGCCCCCTGAAATTTAGCATCAGCAAATGGTAATGAACTAATATCTTCTTTGGTAAACATTGAACTGAAGTAACCATTTAGGTCTTCCGCCATTAAAAACCCCTGTAATATTATATTTCCAGCACTGTCTTCTAGAGGTCCAACCTTGTCTTGTACGTTTTGTTTACTCCTGACATATGCATAAAAACTCTTGCTGTCATTTTTTATGTTACATGCCAGTTTTTGCTCATAGCTTCTTTTAGATTGTCTGATTTCAGTTGTAGCTGCATTAAGTTCCTCTTTGTATTTTGCATAGTCTTCTTCCTTTCTGGTACGCCTATAAACCCTCCACATAGTTTGTTTTAGCATTATTTTTCTAATTGCCTTTTTTGACAAGTGTTTCTTTCTACACCGTTTTCCTTGTTTTTGGAAGGGAACCAATTTATCGATGATACTCTCAATTTCATATTTTAGAATATTCCAACATTCAATTGCGGTCTTATTCATCAGCATGTTATTCCAATCTAGCTTTGCTAAGTATTTTCTCATATCTTTGTAGTTACCTTTGTGGAAGTTTCTCTTGTACGTTTTCTTATTTTTACTTTCTAGTTTTACATTGATGTCAAAATGTATTTGATTATGGTCACTATTACCCAATGGTTCAAATATGTTTACATTGTCCACTAATTCTTTTTGTGATGACAAAACTATATCTAATACATTTTCTCCCCTAGTTGGTTCTAGTACGTGCCGAGTAAGAAAGCTATCCTGGATTAAACATAGAAATTGTTGATCCTCAATCCCTGTGCTCTCTAGAGAATTCCATTGTATGTGTCCATGGTTAAAATCTCCCATTATGATACAATCCCCTTTACTAACTTCCTTTATAGCGTTTTTATTTTTGTGTTGTCCTCTTTGTTTATGTTTGGACTTCGGTAAACTAATCCAATAGTTAATTTTGAATTTCCTGAAATAATTTTGCACCAACCAGCTTCATCGCAATTTGCTTCCCTTTCTAGTTTTATTTCATAAGCCTGAATAGATTCTTTAACATATAAAATAACTCCCACGCCCCTTCTTCCTATTCGATCTTTCCTCAACATTACATATCCTGTCAGTCCTAATTCAGCATCTGTTATATCTATGTTGGCCCATGACTCAGTTATACCAATTATGTGAGGGTCAATATCTTCTACCATAATGTTTAATTCGTTTTTCTTATTTACTATGCTCCTTGCATTTAAACATACGCATCTATAACCTTTTTCAGAGATGTTTTTCGGATGATTTGATATTGGTTTATCTGTGCTAGTGGCCTCTTGTTCTGCTTGAGACACCTCTAGGTAACCCCCCTGCACTTCTAGTTTAAAGAATGTTTACTTCCAAAAATATTTGTCATTGTACCCAAGTCGCTATCTACTGCTGCTGAAAGTTTGTCCGCGAATACTGCCGCCCCCTTTCCACCCTCTATCACTGCTGCAGAATAACTCTTCCTTTCGATCCCCTCCATCACATTCTGTCCTGACCCCTTCCCTCCTGTCTCCCCCACTTCCCACTCCTTTGCTCTTGTCTCTCCCACTCCCCTCTCCTTCACTCCGGTTGTTTTCCCTTCCGTCTCCCCCACTCCCTTCTCCTTCCCTCCTGTCTCCGCTACTCCCCTCTCCTTCACTCCGGTTGTCTTCCCTCCCGTCTCCCCCACTCCCTTCTCCTTCCCTCCTGTCTCCCCTACTCCCCTCTCCTTCACTCCGGTTGTCTTCCCTCCCGTTCCTTTCCTTCCCGTCTCCTTACGTCATGTCTCCCTATGACCTGTCACCTTCCCTCCTCTCAGCTTCCACCCAGGCTGAGGTGAACTCTCCCTATCATCTCTTGTGTCTTTCCCCACTTTATCGTCTACTGTTCCCCCACCGGAACTACTGGCACAACTCCCCTGTTCCCTTCCCACCATTGCCACAACGAGCAGCCTCAGCTCTTCCAACTCCACGTCTAGTTCCTTCGTCTTCACGCATCCCCTACACTCAAAACTAAAACTATCTGCCTGGACCTCAGCCCAGGACTTCTCGCACCCAGACTTGACGAAGTCCACCCATTTACTGCAACTGCCACAAATTAAGTGCCTTGTGGCCTTTAACTGCCGTTTGCACAGCGCCATCTTACAATTTAGTTTTAATTAGTTTGCTACGTTAGCCTTGAATAAGGCTGTTTTTTGTGATCAAAAGAACACTTTAGGCTAATATACTTATTAACTGTGTCTTCTATTAACCTCGCATGAGAAAAAAAATCCTGCCACCTAGCGAATACGGAGAACACTGTGTAACAAAACAACGAAGTCAGTGTGTACTAATTTACGCTAAAATCCTGCTGTTAATTCTTTTTTACCAAAAACGTTTACTACCACTATGTCAGATATTACCTTA
Source organism: Lamellibrachia satsuma (assembly GCA_033239005.1). Classification (NCBI taxonomy): domain Eukaryota; kingdom Metazoa; phylum Annelida; class Polychaeta; order Sabellida; family Siboglinidae; genus Lamellibrachia; species Lamellibrachia satsuma. Next base: position 19,661 of record BSQZ01000228.1, on the reverse strand, counting down.
TGTATGTAATCTAAGTAAATAAATCACTTTATCTTATATATATATATATATTAGCCAATGTAAACGATAGCTCGATGCACGGGTTGAATGACCTGTAAACAAACTCCCTTTTATCACTCGTTGAGTTTGAATCCTGGAAAAAAAATACTACCTTTGTTAACAAAAACGGTTTCTTAATATATGTCTACAAGAAGTTGGTGAACAATATATGTATAATACTAATACTTATTTTTAACCAATATTCAATGTTACTGACTATTCACTATGTTATCTCAATTTTCGAATTGTAAACACCCCTATTAACGCTCGCTGAATTCCCTGACAGAATCCGAAACTAACTTACTCTAAAATACACCCTCTGACTAATAATTAACAAAACCTGCTTCCTAATATATGTCTACAATACGTTTGTGTATAATATATATGCAATAGTAATACTTATTCTATTTGATATTCCGCGTATTTCTGTAGATGATCTACACCAAATTCAAGTCGCTGCACCAAGTCCAAGTAGCCGGAAGTCTTGATGTACAGACAAACCAATAACAAAATGTCCGGAAAACATCTCTGAAACAGGTTATAAAAGCGTTTGTTTAAATGCAAGGAGCAGAGTAAATAAGACAAACGAATTAAACATTATGGTAGAAAATATTGACCTTCACATAATTGGCATAACTGAATCATGGGCCAACATAAACATAACAGATGCTGAATTAGGACTGACAGGATATGTTATGTCTAAGAGAGATCGAATAGGAAGAAGGGGAGGGGGAGTTATTTTAGCTATTAAATAATCTATTCAGGCTTATGAGATAAAATTAGAAAGGGAAGCAGATTGCGATGAAGCTGTTTGGTGCAAAATAGTTTCAGGAAATTCAAAATTAACTATTGGATTAGTTTACCGAAGTCCAAGCATAAACGTAGAGGATAACACAACAATACAAAACGCTATAAAGGAAGTTAGTAAAGGGGAATGTATCATAATGGGAGATTTTAACCATGGACACATACAATGGAAATCTCTAGAGAGTACAGGGGGTGATGACCAACAATTTCTATTTTTAATTCAGGAGAGCTTCCTTACTCAGCACGTGCTAGAACCAACCAGGTGAGAGAATGTGTTACATATAGTTTTGCCATTACAAAAAGAATTAGTGGGCAATGTAAAAATACATGAACAATTGGTGTACCGAGACCATAATCAAATACATTTTGAAATCAATATAAAATCAGAAAGTAAAAATAAAAAACGTACAAGAGAAACTTCCACAAAGGTAACTATAAAAAAAAACACTTAGCAAAGCTAGATTGGAATAACACGCTGATGAAAAAGACCGCAATTGAATGTTGGAATATTCTAAAATATGAAATTGAGAGTATCATCAATAAATGTGTTCCCTTGAAAAAACATGGAAAACGGTCTAGAAAGAAACACTTGTCAAGAAGGTATTAGAAAAATAGTGTTCAAATAGTGTTTCAATGTCCAACTTTAATTAATGCGATATGTTGGTGCAACTTATCCGTACGAATCATTTGCAACGACGACTGCAATAAATGTAGACCTGTGTCACTATTGTTGGGAACATAATATGTTGAAGAGATCAGTGACTAGGCATACACTATTGGGCTCGGAACGTCAGAACAACTACGTTGGTCGTAGTGGCGCGTGGGGAGGAGGGGGGTTGGACAATGGCCCCCTTTGGCTTAATTGTTTTATTCTTTTCGCTTGTAACCTGTTGCGCCACCTCATGGTAGCATGCAACACTAATGGGTGACTAAGCTTTGCCCCTTTGGCCTCCCCTTTGACCTCCCCTTTTGGCCTCCCCCTTTGGCCTTCCCCTTTAGCCTCCCCCTTTGATTTCCCCTTTGGCCTCCCCTTTCGCCTCCCCGTTTGGCATCCCCTTTGGTCTCCCCATTTTGTCTCCCCCTTTGACCTTCCCGGTTGGCCTCCCCTTTGGCCTCCCCCTTTGCCCGCCCCTTTAGCCTTATCCTTTAGCCTCGCGCTTTGGCCTCCCGCTTTGACCTCCCCCTTTGGCCTCCCCCTTTGGCCTCCCCTTTGACCGTTTAGCCTTATCTTTTAGCCTCCCGCTTTGGCCTCCCCCTTTGCCCGCCCCTTTAGCCTTATCTTTTAGCCTCCCGCTTTGGCCTCCCGCTTTGGCCTCCCCCTTTGGCCTCCCCTTTGACCGCCCCTTTGCGAGATTCCAGATATGTCACTGGATGGATACATTTCGGGTGGCCCGAGTTGGTCGTTAAAAAAGGTATCAGTGCCAGCCTCACCCCGGCCTTCAGGGATAAAGAGGTATCGGTGTCAGCCTCACCCCGGACTTCAGGGATAAAGAGGTATCAGTGTCAGCCTCACCTAAGACTACAGGGATAAAAAGGTATTGGTTCCAGCCTCACCACAGACTACAGGGATAAAGAGGTATCGGTGCCAGCCTCACCCCGGACTTCAGGGATAAAGAGGTATCGGTGTCAGCCTCACCCCGGACTACAGGGATAAAGAGGTATCGGTGCCAGCCTCACCCCGGACTTCAGGGATAAAGAGGTATCAGTGTCAGCCTCACCTAAGACTACAGGGATAAAAAGGTATTGGTTCCAGCCTCACCCCAGACTACAGGGATAAAGAGGTATCGGTGCCAGCCTCACCCCGGACTTCAGGGATAAAGAGGTATCGGTGTCAGCCTCACCCCGGACTTCAGGGATAAAGAGGTATCAGTGTCAGCCTCACCCCGGAGTTCAGGGATAAAGAGGTATCAGTGTCAGCCTCACCCCAGACTACAGGGATAAAGAGGTATCGGTGTCAGCCTCACCCCGGACTTCATGGATAAAGAGGTATCGGTGCCAGCCTCACCCCGGACTTCAGGGATAAAGAGGTATCGGTGTCAGCCTCACCCCGGACTTCAGGGATAAAGAGGTATCAGTCTCACCCCAGACTACAGGGATAAAGAGGTAACGGTGTCAGCCTCACCACGGACTTCAGGGATAAAGAGGTATCAGTGTCAGCCTCACCCCGGACTTCATGGATAAAGAGGTATCGGTGCCAGCCTCACCCCGGCTTCAGGGATAAAGAGGTATCGGTGTCAGCCTCACCCCGGACTTCAGGGATAAAGAGGTATCAGTGTCAGCCTCACCCCAGACTACAGGGATAAAGAGGTATCGGTGTCAGCCTCACCTCAGACTACAGGGATAAAGAGGTATTGGTTCCAGCCTCACCCCAGACTACAGGGATAAACGGGTATCAGTGTCAGCCTCACCCCGGACTTCAGGGATAAAGATGTATTGGTTCCAGCCTCACCCCAGACTACAGGGATAAAGAGGTATCGGTGCTAGCCTCACCACGGACTACAGGGATAAAGAGGTATCGGTGCCAGCCTCCCCCCAGACTACAGAGATATAGAGGTATCGGTGCCAGCCTCACCCCGGAATACAGAGATATAGAGGTATCGGTGCCAGCCTCACCCCGGAGTACAGGGATAAAGATGGCAGCTTCACAGAACGCTATAAAACTGCACTGAGTACAGGTGGTCAGGGCTCGTGGCTCGTTATTGCGTGGATCTGGTTGAAACGTGTTTGGGGACGTCGACATGTTTAACCTTTCGGAGACACAGGTGCAATGTCAAACTGCCTATACGTGGTCTGACACACGTCTTACTAAATCGCAACCGCACAAAGATACTTAGCCACACCGAAGGATGGGTTTACATGTGCACATGGTGATTGATCAATGCCTCATGTGGTGATAATTGCTAACTGCTTTCTTGTTCTTAATTAAATGTAGTGTTCCGTGTAAATAGACTATGTAATACATCAATCGTTTTGCCGAGTGTCTGATATGTAGTTACAACTGGCAAGACAGTGATAAGAGTCTAATGTGTGGCTCACTTACCGAGCCTGTGGTCTACCTCCAGCTTGGAACGACAATCATATAACAGTTGCCGCCATTGCAGTGTCTCTGGACAATATGCAAGGAGACGATGACTATCAAATTTAATAACACGTTTATATTTCAACTGAAAGACGCATGAGATTAGATTGCATGACTAAGTTACTGGAGTTACAATAACTTGATGTGGCATTAATAAAAGATCTTGATAACTGACATTTAACAGGATCGGCTGTGTGTGTAGCCTCGGAAGAAGTACAATGTATGCATGTTTAGACTTATGTATGTGTAGTCGCTATCTAGCAACAGTAGAACAACAAAGAAACTATTAACTTCAATTCGGTGTAGCGAGTCACGACCTGCCTCAGTCGCGGACACGGCACCAGTGAGTCTCTTCGAATCAATAATTCTGAGAGCACAGTCGCGGTTCGTTTTGAAATAACTGTTTGACGATGGTAGAGTTTTGACCACCGATCACAGAACACACAGCAACACCTAAACGATGGACACGTGAAGGGTCAACGCCTTTCTCTTCAACAAGTGTTGATGTGTGAAACATAATTGTACTTGGAAATAGCCAGGGGTCAGCGTGTCCAGACAGTTGTTGAATACGCGCAGTTGTGCCATTCTTGTTGAGGCTTCTGAAGTTTAGATGAATAGTTGGAGTTGGAGGAACGTGTTTTATGTTCTTTGGAAGCTCCAGTTATTGTTTATGTAAATGTAAACATTGTTTGGTTTTTTAGCCCTAGGAGTGAATGGATTTGTGCTTTTTATCATGCCGTTACAAATACATGTCAAAGACCGGCACACACATATAAATAATGTGTGTTTTAATTTTTTTTTAATTAATCAGTTGTGCACACCCCTGGTTTGACAACCAACCTGTACACATTTCAACTTAACTGGTGTGCAACAGACTGATCGTACCCGTCAACTTCAATTAATGTGATACACATCAGGAACGTAGGTGCACGTATACTCACAATAACGGTCTAAGTGAGCTCTTAAGACTGGTGTGGATCACTGACGCCGCATTAACAAGGTGATCGTCGCAGTGATAACGTTGCTCGGATATTGATACGAACCCTCTTTGTAGGCGAACTTTTTGAATAGTAAGTTAAAATTCACCCTACCCATTCTGGAAAGTCCACGCTCCGTTCCTGGTATATGGAAAGGATTTATAATCCCTCTGTAAATCCTACATATCGATATGACCAATGTGATTAATTGCATAAGTTATAATTAGACATTATGAAATAGTCAATATTGTTTCGATTTACTGGTCTAGTAGCTTTGATTGGGAAAGAGGAACATTTCCTAAATACTTAACTGAATGTTTGCAATTTGATCAGAGAGGATGTATCGATGCCGACGCTACCAAATGACTGTTGTTCACTGTTGACGCAGTGGTTGTTGTCGTTGCTAAGACATTCCACGTCGTTGTCTTAATAACCCGTTGTCGACTGTTATACTCTAGACAGACTATGATGTGTTCAATGTAACAGCCTCGTAATCTACTTTAATTAAGACATTCCACGTCGTTGTCTTAATAGCCCGTTGTCGACTGTGATAATCTAGACTGTCTATGATGTGTTCAATGTAACAGCCTCGCAATATACTTTAATTAAGACATTCCAGGTCGTTGTCTTAATAACCCATTGTCGACTGTGATACTCTAGACAGTCTATGATGTGTTCAATGTAACAGCCTCGCAATCGTAGTATACTTTAATTAAGACATTCCACGTCGTTGTCTTAATAACCCGTTGTCGACTGTGATACTCTAGACAGTCTGTGATGTGTTCAATGTAACAGCCTCGTAATATACTTTATTTAAGACATTCCACGTCGTTGTCTTAATAACCCGTTGTCGACTATGATGCTCTAGACTGTCTATGGTGTGTTCAATGTAACAGCCTCGTAATCTACTTTAATTAAGACATTCCACGTCGTTGTCTTAATAACCCGTTGTCGACCGTGATGCTCTAGACAGTCTGTGATGTGTTCAATGTAACAGCCTCGTAATCTACTTTAATTAATACATTCCACGTCGTTGTCTTAATAACCCGTTGTCGACTGTGATGCTCTAGACTGTCTATGGTGTGTTCAATGTAACAGCCTCGTAATCTACTTTAATTAAGACATTCCACGTCGTTGTCTTAATAACCCGTTGTCGACTGTGATACTCTAGACAGTCTGTGATGTGTTCAATGTAACAGCCTCGTAATCTACTTTAATTAAGACATTCCACGTCGTTGTCTTAATAACCCGTTGTCGACTGTGATACTCTAGACAGTCTATGATGTGTTCAATGTAACAGCCTCGTAATCTACTTTAATTAAGACATTCCACGTCGTTGTCTTAATAACCCGTTGTCGACTGTGATGCTCTAGACAGTCTATGGTGTGTTCAATGTAACAGCCTCGTAATCTACTTTAATTAATGCGATATGTTCGTGCGACTTACGAATCATCAGAACAACTACGTTGGTTGTAGTGGCGCATGGGTTCAGGGGGCAGGGGGCAGCGGGTTGGACAACGGCCCCCTTTGACTTAATTGTTTTATTCTTTTCGCTTGCAACCTGCTGCATGCTACACTAATGGTCAACTACGCGTGACCCCCTTTGGCCTCCCTTTTGGCCCCCTTTTGGCATCCCCCGTTAGTCTCCCCTTTGGTCTACCCCTTTGGCCTCCCTTTGGCCTCCCCTTTGGTCTCCCCCTTTCCCCCTTTTGATCTCCCCTTATGACCTCCCCTTTTGAATCCCCTTTGGCGTCCCTTTAGCTTCCCCTTGGCCTCCCCTTTGGTCTCCCCTTTTGGCCCCCTTTGACCTCCCCTTTTAAATCCCCGTTAGTCTCCCCTTTGGCCTCCCTTTGGCCTCCCTTCTGGTCTCCATCTTTGCCCCCCTTTGCCCTACCCTTTGACCTCCCCTTTTGAATCACTTTTGGCCTCCCCTTTGGCCTCCCCCTTTGGTCCCCCTTTGACCTCCCCATTGGAATCCCCTTTGACCTCCCCGTTTGCCCTCCCCTTTTGAATCACCTTTGGCCTCCCCTTTGGCCCCCTTTGACCTCCCCTTTGGCCTCCCCTTTCAACTCCCCTTTGGCGTCCCTTTGGCGACCCCTTTGGTCTTCCTTTTTGCCCCTCTTTGACCTCCCATTTGACCTCCCCTCACCATATAATTAGTGAATTCACCATATAATTAGTGAATTCACCATATAATTAGTGAATTCACTATATAATTAGTGAATTCACCATATAATTAGTTAATTCACTATATAATTAGTGAATTCACTATATAATTAGTGAATTCACTATATAATTAGCTTGTAGGCACCGGTCCAATGAGGCGTGGGGGCGCAGGCGTGTTTCTTGAAAAATGGCTTTACCGTTATAGGCCTATGATATCTTAGTCTGAGAGCCAAAGTGATTGTTTGTTGAAAACTGGAGCAAACATGGCGGACAAAGGTGACCGAATAAGTTATTCTGGCAAAGGACATATCAACATCAGATAAAATACAGACACAAGCACGCACTATAGTCATTTGCTACACACGTACACTTGCCGCGTATATTTTTATAATAACCGACGATTAGCTAAATATACGGAGCCATGCATTTCCAATAGGTGAATTAAAGGGCCGCGCCGCCCTGTTAAGTGTATCACTGCACACACATTTTTATTGTGATTCGTGTATTTTGTAAATTCGTGTATTTTGGTGTGATTCTGCTTAAAATAACTGGTTGTCCCAGTTACTTATCACAACTTTGTAACATATGCTGGAGTTTACTATAGCCGAGTAATCCTTGCTCTCAACTCAAGGAAAACAAATTTATTCAAATAACACGCCGCTGTCCGAAACAATTATATGAAACCCAGGCGTCGGAACCTGGGGGGGCTGCACAATCGTTGGTGGGTATATGTTTTGTATATGGAGCCCCTCCCCCCTCCAATGTGTTCGCAGAAACCAAGTTCGCACCCTCTCAATATTCAACAGCTTCCGACGCCACATTCTAACATGGCAATACTTAATGTAATGCAAACTGAAGTATGATATATTTTATAATTGGTTAAGCATAGTAGGAAACAATTTAGTATCTCAACACAGTATAATTTATATATAAATAAACACATATACACAAGAACGACGGCTTGGTAAAGCATTGGTAATTAAGCATTGCCCAATGTGGTGTATTTTACAAACACTGTCACATATTTACAAATGTGCAGTGTCGTCATTTATTTTCAGCATTATGAAAAACACCGAAATGAACACAATTATACAACAGAAAACTGCTGCTTGTAACTAAAACATCACACGTTGTAAATCTGTAACTCTGGGCTGAGTTTTACATCTAAGTGACAGGGACGAGAACTTTGGGTAAATCTATCGGATGTCACGCGATGTGTTACACATCGTTACGAAGAGAGGGTTTGTGAACCCTGGTTTTGCGCAACTTTGACGCTGAGCGGATAATTTTGGACAACGTTGACGCTGAGCGGATAATTTTGGACAACGTTGACGTTGAACGGATAATTTTTGACAAAATTGACGCTGAACAGATAATTTTGGACAACGTTGTACAAACAAACAATGTTGTTCACCATAAACACTTGAACGTTGCTATTAACATAGACGTGAATATTACATGACTATTAGGGCGGGGTGTTGATGGCTGCGAGTCATAGCACCGGATGGAGGTGAGGCTCACGTGCCTGCCAAATAGCACCGGATGGAGGTGAGGCTCACGTGCCTGCCAAATAGCACCGGATGGAGGTGAGGCTCACCTGCCTGCCAAATCCGCGCCTTGTTTCTAACAAACTTTGGGGAAATATTGGGGGGACAAACATTGGGTGTGATCCCCCCAGTTCCTCCAGTTCCGACGCCTATGAGATAGTTAACCAAGCATTACATAATTATAGTGTCGTATCTAGATTCTCGCAAAGGGGGAGGCCGGGGGGGGAAGCTTAGTCACCCATTAGTGTACCATGCTACCGTGTAGTGGCGCATCAGGTTATATAACGAAAACATCAAACAATTAAGCCAGGGGAATCATGGCCCAGTGTGCCCTCTTAATGCCAGGGGGTCATGGCCCAGTATCGCCTCTTAATGCCAGGGGGTCATGGCCCAGTGTTGCCTCGCAATGCCATGGGGTCATGGCCCAGTGTCCCCTCTTAATGCCACGGGGATCATGGCCCAGTGCCCCCTTTTAGTGCACCCCGACTATATAACATTATTTAGTTTACTCATCACTGTAAACACTTGGTTGACATTTGATTCCGATGTTTTGTCGTAAGAAAATATTAAAGGATTTAACAACAAGACCACGTGACACTCGCGCAGTGCTGCTGCCTGGCGGCAGTATTGCACTTGTTAGTATTGTTCACGCAATGCACTAGTCACATGTTGATATTACATCAATAGGGAACTCTTAATATGTTCCACCGCCAGGTGTCCACGTGTGCAACTGTCAGCAGGAGTGTGAATTAATGTGTAGACAGTCTGTGTGACTTATACCGTCGACACACTAGACAACCGGTTGTAACCGATAGAGATGTATAGTGTGTCTCCAACTAAAAAGGTGTAAGTTTAGATCCGACAAACGTATATTTAGCGCAGCCGCGCGTAAAACGGTGCAGGCGTGATTGGTCTAACGGATTGTCAGGCAGCAATTTGTAATGCAAAAACCACGTTTTGTTCACACTCCCCGATAACATAGTGCAACTAAAGCTACGTGGCTAAGTCGTTAGTACTTGTAGTGACTGTGCTGCTGTCGTGAGACTAACTGTGCTAACACCTTACGATTGAATATAACGAACTCCTCATGCATAGGTCTACATATACGGTGACCATCACTGAGCGATGCTGTGGCGATTCGCATAAAATACGATTTTGTCTAACAAATATCATATAACTGACGACTATCTTATACATTTACAGTGACGATTTAATTATGAACTCTTTATATTTACCCGGAAATAATTGACGTTAGATGTAATATGAAAATAATTCTTAAATAGAAATCGGCCGATAATAAATTTTCGAAGACGTGCTCGGTCTACGTAATATGAAACACGTGACACACGCAGTTCGCTATTGCTATTATTGAGTACATTTACTACCAAATCATAAATATTTTCCCACGAAAGCTTAGTGCAATATATTCAATTAACCGGTATAAGTTTTACTTAATAAATCAGTGTCCGTTGTCTTCCCAAGTTTGATTCTGTTCCCTTCTACAAGGACGTGTGTTGACTTCCCAAGGTTGATTATCTTCCCTTCTACAAGGACGTGTGTTGTCTTCCCAAGGTTGACTATCTTCCCTTCTACAAGGGCGTGTGTTGGGTCATGCTACTTGGCTGATACTGGACATCTGGTGGACAAGGAGCAAAAAACGTCCAGTCGGGTTGCCGGACAAACACCGAATGGCACTGTTAGAAAATTACCACAAACACCGGTTGCTATTTGGTTGCTCGTCATGTGATATCGTGTTTTATAATTACACACTCGTCATGTAACGTCTGACGCTTTACGTCTTTAATATTTGCTAGTGTTGTTGTAGTGTTTGCTCGATTGTGTTTGTTGATTGGTTTCTGCTAATCATGTTTTATAACTACGCACTTAGACGTCACTCGATTCTAATACACACTATATTTTTGTGTTCAATAGCACGGCTTGATAGCATACACGCGGGTGCCTGTATTCTGCACGACAGCTATCATAGTATAGCCAGTTGTTACATTTAATACGCAGGCACGGCTTGAACATTATTCACATTAATTTCCATGGACGGTTTAGTTTGAAAAACAACTGGTAACTAGGCCGGTCGCCTCATTGTTAAACAGTGATTACGTGTAGGTCACGAAACATGCAGGAACACAACAAGGACAAGGAGGACACACCTTCACGTGCACATAGTCACGTAGTGTCTAGAGCAACATTCGCGCAAATCGCTACACAAGACAGCACTTGTATATACGTATTGAGCACTGTGAGCAAAACATATAATGTTTGGGTGAAAAAACAGCCACTGCAAGAACTTCCGACTCCTTGCTATGGGCAGGGTCCTAGCAATGACAGTGACAGGGCCCTGGCAATGACAATGCCCTGGCAATGACAAGGCCCTGGCAATGACAAGGCCCGGAATCCTGTACAACTGCCGGGTTCACGAAGCGTTCAGACGGAACGAAGGGACTTACGTGGACGTCTGACGTGGGTCACGTAACAGTCGCACAGCACGCGCATAGCGTGGCCAACAACTGTACGAGGAATTGGGGGAATGCTTAAATTTGTTTAATGTACGAACCATCCTCGTGGTCCCCGGGCACGAACCATCCTCGTGGGTCCCGGGCACGAACCATCCTCGTGGGCCCAGGGCACGAACCATCCTCGTGGGCCCCGGGCACGCCTACAAAATGTTAGCCCCTTACACGCGAACCTGACGGGCATATAGGGGAACAGACAGACATACAGACAGACAGACATGCAGGCAGGCAGGCAGGCAGGCAGGCAGGCAGGCAGGCAGGCAGGCAGGCAGGCAGGCAGGCAGGCACGCAATCAGACAGACAGATAGACAGACAGAGTTACAAACTACTTTTTAGAATGTGTTATTATCAAACTCACAGAAATATTGTCTTGCAAACATTAAACGCTAGTTCAACATGTCGTCACCCACATAGTATTGTCATATGTAGTGAAGTTGTTGCTGTTGTATTATCAGGCCCGTAGCCAGCTTTTCACAAGGGGGGGTTCCTAATACAGACTCCATGGTACGCGCCATGTATTATTAATATACACCAGTAATGCGCACAAAGCATTGTCTACATATTCAATTGATTCAATTTATGAAAATCACAGGCACATTTTCTAAATAGATGTCAGATAAGCGCAATCAAATATTGAGATCGAGTGTGATAATTCCAAGAAATTATGAAAAGCTTTGTGCAGAGTAAGAGCGAAATCGAGGGGCACATAATGCTACCTGATTGGTGGTTAGAGTAAGGAATCACCAGAACAAATGGGTGGAGCTTACGTTGTGTTGCTGCAGTGACAGGGTGAATTACACCAGTAAATAGTAATCCCATTGTAATTAATCAAAGAAGACTAAAACTGCCCAAAGTTAGATCAATGCCCTGAGCTGTGAATGAGCAACAGATCATTGTGCAAGTGTAAACCAGTATCAATTAAAGAAAGCTAGCAGTACAAAATGCTGTTTCATGTAACCATGTATACACACACCTTTGTCTGCCCTAGGCGTTGTGTGTGTGTTATGAATGTGTGGAGGCCACAGAGCACGCCACCACAACCTAGAGAGTAATTGGCTTAATTGCTAACTTTGCACTGTTTCAGTGAGCAGATATTTTCTGAAACCATATGGCTGTCTGTACACTGTCTACTGCTCTCTGGCTGTTACAAACTGACTGTCTGTCTGTACACTGTCTACTGCTCTCTGGCTGTTACAAACTGACTGTCTGTCTGTGCACTGTCTACTGCTCTCTCGCTGTTATAAACTGACTGTCTGTCTGTGCAATGTGTACTGCTCTCTGGCTGTTACAAACTGACTGTCTGTCTGTACACTCTCTACTGCTCTCTGACGGTTACAAACTGACTGTCCGTCTGTACAATGTCTACTGCTCTCTGGCTGTTATAAACTGACTGTCTATCTGTACACTGTCTACTGCTCTCTAGCTGTTACAAACTGACTGTTCGTCTGTACACTGTCTACTGCTCTCTGGCTGTTATAAACTGACTGTCTGTCTGTACACTGTCTACTGCTCTCTGGCTGTTACAAACTGACTGTCTGTCTGTACACTGTCTACTGCTCTCTGACTGCTACAAACTGACTGTCCGTCTGTACACTGTCTACTGCTCTCTGGCTGTTACAAACTGACTGTCTGTCTGTACACTGTCTACTGCTCTCTGGCTGTTACAAACTGACTGTCCGTCTGTACACTGTCTACTGCTCTCTGGCTGTTATAAACTGACTGTCTGTCTGTACACTGTCTACTGCTCTCTGGCTGTTACAAACTGACTGTCTGTCTGTACACTGTCTACTGCTCTCTGGCTGTTACAAACTGACTGTCTGTCTGTACACTGTCTACTGCTCTCTGGCTGTTACAAACTGACTGTCTGTCTGTACACTGTCTACTGCTCTCTGGCTGTTACAAACTGACTGTCTGTCTGTACACTGTCTACTGCTCTCTGGCTGTTACAAACTGACTGTCTGTCTGTACACTGTCTACTGCTCTCTGGCTGTTACAAACTGACTATCCGTCTGTACACTGTCTACTGCTCACTGGGTGTTACAGACTGACTGTCTGTCTGTACACTGTCTACTGCTCTCTGGCTGTTACAAACTGACTGTTTGTCTGTACACTGTCTAATGCTCTCTGGCTGTTATAAACTGAATGTCTGTCTGTACACTGTCTACTGCTCTCTGGCTGTTACAAAATGACTGTCCGTCTGTACACTGTCTACTGCTCTCTGGCTGTTACAAACTGACTGTCTGTCTGTACACTGTCTACTGCTCTCTGGCTGTTACAAACTGACTGTATGTCTGTACACTGTCTACTGCTCTCTGGCTGTTACAAAATGACTGTCCGTCTGTACACTGTCTACTGCTCTCTGGCTGTTACAAACTGACTGTATGTCTGTATACTGTCTACTGCCCTCTGGCTGTTACAAACTGACTATATGTCTGTACATTGTCTACTGCTCTCTCGCTGTTACAAACTGACTGTCTGTCTGTACACTGTCTACTGCTCTCTGGCTGTTACAAACTGACTGTCTGTCTGTACACTGTCTACTGCTCTCTGGCTGTTACAAACTGACTGTCTGTCTGTACACTGTCTACTGCTCTCTGGCTGTTACAAACTGACTGTCTGTCTGTACACTGTCTACTGCTCTCTGGCTGTTACAAACTGACTGTCTGTCTGTACACTGTCTACTGCTCTCTGGCTGTTACAAACTGACTGTCTGTCTGTACACTGTCTACTGCTCTCTGGCTGTTACAAACTGACTGTCTGTCTGTACACTGTCTACTGCTCTCTGGCTGTTACAAACTGACTATCCGTCTGTACACTGTCTACTGCTCTCTGGCTGTTACAAACTGACTGTCTGTCTGTACACTGTCTACTGCTCTCTGGCTGTTACAAACTGACTGTCTGTCTGTACACTGTCTACTGCTCTCTGGCTGTTACAAACTGACTGTCCGTCTGTACACTGTCTACTGCTCTCTGGCTGTTACAAACTGACTGTCTGTCTGTACACTGTCTACTGCTCTCTGGCTGTTACAAACTGACTGTCTGTCTGTACACTGTCTACTGCTCTCTGGCTGTTACAAACTGACTGTCTGTCTGTACACTGTCTACTGCTCTCTGGCTGTTACAAACTGACTGTCTGTCTGTACACTGTCTACTGCTCTCTGGCTGTTACAAACTGACTGTCCGTCTGTACACTGTCTACTGCTCTCTGGCTGTTACAAACTGACTGTCTGTCTGTACACTGTCTACTGCTCTCTGGCTGTTACAAACTGACTGTCTGTCTGTACACTGTCTACTGCTCTCTGGCTGTTACAAACTGACTGTCTGTCTGTACACTGTCTACTGCTCTCTGGCTGTTACAAACTGACTGTCTGTCTGTACACTGTCTACTGCTCTCTGGCTGTTACAAACTGACTGTCTGTCTGTACACTGTCTACTGCTCTCTGGCTGTTACAAACTGACTGTCTGTCTGTACACTGTCTACTGCTCTCTGGCTGTTACAAACTGACTGTCTGTCTGTACACTGTCTACTGCTCTCTGGCTGTTACAAACTGACTGTCTGTCTGTACACTGTCTACTGCTCTCTGGCTGTTACAAACTGACTGTCTGTCTGTACACTGTCTACTGCTCTCTGGCTGTTACAAACTGACTGTCTGTCTGTACACTGTCTACTGCTCTCTGGCTGTTACAAACTGACTGTCTGTCTGTACACTGTCTACTGCTCTCTGGCTGTTACAAACTGACTGTCTGTCTGTACACTGTCTACTGCTCTCTGGCTGTTACAAACTGACTGTCTGTCTGTACACTGTCTACTGCTCTCTGGCTGTTACAAACTGACTGTCCTTCTGTACACTGTCTACTGCTCTCTGGCTGTTACAAACTGACTGTCTGTCTGTACACTGTCTACTGCTCTCTGGCTGTTACAAAATGACTCTCCGTCTGTACACTGTCTACTGCTCTCTGGCTGTTATAAACTGACTGTCTATCTGTACACTGTCTACTGCTATCTAGCTGTTACAAACTGACTGTTCGTCTGTACACTGTCTACTGCTCTCTGGCTGTTATAAACTGACTGTCTGTCTGTACACTGTCTACTGCTCTCTGGCTGTTACAAACTGACTGTCTGTCTGTACACTGTCTACTGCTCTCTGGCTGTTACAAACTGACTGTCTGTCTGTACACTGTCTACTGCTCTCTGGCTGTTACAAACTGACTGTCTGTCTGTACACTGTCTACTGCTCTCTGGCTGTTACAAACTGACTGTCCGTCTGTACACTGTCTACTGCTCTCTGGCTGTTACAAACTGACTGTCTGTCTGTACACTGTCTACTGCTCTCTGGCTGTTACAAACTGACTGTCTGTCTGTACACTGTCTACTGCTCTCTCGCTGTTACAAACTGACTGTCTGTCTGTACACTGTCTACTGCTCTCTGGCTGTTACAAACTGACTGTCTGTCTGTACACTGTCTACTGCTCTCTGGCTGTTACAAACTGACTGTCTGTCTGTACACTGTCTACTGCTCTCTGGCTGTTACAAACTGACTGTCTGTCTGTACACTGTCTACTGCTCTCTGGCTGTTACAAACTGACTGTCTGTCTGTACACTGTCTACTGCTCTCTGGCTGTTACAAACTGACTGTCTGTCTGTACACTGTCTACTGCTCTCTGGCTGTTACAAACTGACTGTCTGTCTGTACACTGTCTACTGCTCTCTGGCTGTTACAAACTGACTGTCTGTCTGTACACTGTCTACTGCTCTCTCGCTGTTACAAACTGACTGTCTGTCTGTACACTGTCTACTGCTCTCTGGCTGTTACAAACTGACTGTCTGTCTGTACACTGTCTACTGCTCTCTGGCTGTTACAAACTGACTGTCTGTCTGTACACTGTCTACTGCTCTCTGGCTGTTACAAACTGACTGTCTGTCTGTACACTGTCTACTGCTCTCTGGCTGTTACAAACTGACTGTCTGTCTGTACACTGTCTACTGCTCTCTGGCTGTTACAAACTGACTGTCTGTCTGTACACTGTCTACTGCTCTCTGGCTGTTACAAACTGACTGTCTGTCTGTACACTGTCTACTGCTCTCTGGCTGTTACAAACTGACTGTCTGTCTGTACACTGTCTACTGCTCTCTGGCTGTTACAAACTGACTGTCTGTCTGTACACTGTCTACTGCTCTCTGACTGCTACAAACTGACTGTCCGTCTGTACACTGTCTACTGCTCTATGGCTGTTACAAACTGACTGTCTGTCTGTACACTGTCTACTGCTCTCTGGCTGTTACAAAATGACTCTCCGTCTGTACACTGTCTACTGCTCTCTGGCTGTTATAAACTGACTGTCTGTCTGTACACTGTCTACTGCTCTCTGGCTGTTACAAACTGACTGTCTGTCTGTACACTGTCTACTGCTCTCTGGCTGTTACAAACTGACTGTCCGTCTGTACACTGTCTACTGCTCTCTGGCTGTTACAAACTGACTGTCTGTCTGTACACTGTCTACTGCTCTCTGGCTGTTACAAACTGACTGTCTGTCTGTACATTGTCTACTGCTCTCTCGCTGTTACAAACTGACTGTCTGTCTGTACAATGTCTACTGCTCTCTCGGTGTTACAAACTGACTGTCTGTCTGTACACTGTCTACTGCTCTCTGGCTGTTACAAACTGACTGTCTGTCTGTACACTGTCTACTGCTCTCTGGCTGTTACAAACTGACTGTCTGTCTGTACACTGTCTACTGCTCTCTGGCTGTTACAAACTGACTGTCTGTCTGTACACTGTCTACTGCTCTCTGGCTGTTACAAACTGACTGTCTGTCTGTGCACTGTCTACTGCTCTCTCGCTGTTATAAACTGACTGTCTGTCTGTACACTGTCTACTGCTCTCTGACGGTTACAAATTGACTGTCCGTCTGTACAATGTCTACTGCTCTCTGGCTGTTACAAACTGACTGTCTATCTGTACACTGTCTACTGCTCTCTAGCTGTTACAAACTGACTGTTCGTCTGTACACTGTCTACTGCTCTCTGGCTGTTATAAACTGACTGTCTGTCTGTACACTGTCTACCGCTCTCTGGCTGTTACAAACTGACTGTCTGTCTGTACACTGTCTACTGCTCTCTGACTGCTACAAACTGACTGTCCGTCTGTACACTGTCTACTGCTCTATGGCTGTTACAAACTGACTGTTTGTCTGTACACTGTCTACTGCTCTCTGGCTGTTACAAAATGACTGTCCGTCTGTACACTGTCTACTGCTCTCTGGCTGTTACAAACTTACTGTATGTCTGTATACTGTCTACTGCCCTCTGGCTGTTACAAACTGACTATCTGTCTGTACATTGTCTACTGCTCTCTCGCTGTTACAAACTGACTGTCTGTCTGTACAATGTCTACTGCTCTCTCGCTGTTAAAAACTGACTGTCTGTATGTACAATGTCTACTGCTCTCTCGGTGTTACAAACTGACTGTCTGTCTGTACACTGTCTACTGCTCTCTGGCTGTTACAAACTGACTGTCTGCCTGTACACTGTCTACTGCTCTCTGGCTGTTACAAACTGACTATCCGTCTGTACACTGTCTACTGCTCTCTGGCTGTTACAAACTGACTGTCTGTCTGTGCACTGTCTACTGCTCTCTCGCTGTTATAAACTGACTGTCTGTCTGTACACTGTCTACTGCTCTCTGACGGTTACAAATTGACTGTCCGTCTGTACAATGTCTACTGCTCTCTGGCTGTTACAAACTGACTGTCTATCTGTACACTGTCTACTGCTCTCTAGCTGTTACAAACTGACTGTTCGTCTGTACACTGTCTACTGCTCTCTGGCTGTTATAAACTGACTGTCTGTCTGTACACTGTCTACCGCTCTCTGGCTGTTACAAACTGACTGTCTGTCTGTACACTGTCTACTGCTCTCTGACTGCTACAAACTGACTGTCCGTCTGTACACTGTCTACTGCTCTATGGCTGTTACAAACTGACTGTTTGTCTGTACGCTGTCTACTGCTCTCTGGCTGTTACAAAATGACTCTCCGTCTGTACACTGTCTACTGCTCTCTGGCTGTTATAAACTGACTGTCTATCTGTACACTGTCTACTGCTATCTAGCTGTTACAAATTGACTGTTCGTCTGTACACTGTCTACTGCTCTCTGGCTGTTATAAACTGATTGTCTGTCTGTACACTGTCTACTGCTCTCTGACTGCTACAAACTGACTGTCCGTCTGTACACTGTCTACTGCTCTATGGCTATTACAAACTGACTGTCTGTCTGTACACTGTCTACTGCTCTCTGGCTGTTACATAATGACTCTCCGTCTGTACACTGTCTACTGCTCTCTGGCTGTTATAAACTGACTGTCTGTCTGTACACTGTCTACTGCTCTCTGGCTGTTACAAACTGACTGTCTGTCTGTACACTGTCTACTGCTCTCTGGCTGTTACAAACTGACTGTCTGTCTGTACACTGTCTACTGCTCTCTGGCTGTTACAAACTGACTGTCTGTCTGTACACTGTCTACTGCTCTCTGGCTGTTACAAACTGACTGTCTGTCTGTACACTTTCAACTGCTCTCTGGCTGTTACAAACTGACTGTCTGTCTGTACACTGTCTACTGCTCTCTGGCTGTTACAAACTGACTGTCTGTCTGTACACTGTCTACTGCTCTCTGGCTGTTACAAACTGACTGTCTGTCTGTACACTGTCTACTGCTCTCTGGCTGTTACAAACTGACTGTATGTCTGTACACTGTCTACTGCTCTCTGGCTGTTACAAACTGACTGTCTGTCTGTACACTGTCTACTGCTCTCTGGCTGTTACAAACTGACTGTCTGTCTGTACACTGTCTACTGCTCTCTGGCTGTTACAAACTGACTGTCTGTCTGTACACTGTCTACTGCTCTCTGGCTGTTACAAACTGACTGTCTGTCTGTACACTGTCTACTGCTCTCTGGCTGTTACAAACTGACTGTCTGTCTGTACACTGTCTACTGCTCTCTGGCTGTTACAAACTGACTGTCTGTCTGTACACTGTCTACTGCTCTCTGGCTGTTACAAACTGACTGTCTGTCTGTACACTGTCTACTGCTCTCTGGCTGTTACAAACTGACTGTCTGTCTGTACACTGTCTACTGCTCTCTGGCTGTTACAAACTGACTGTCTGTCTGTACACTGTATACTGCTCTCTGGTTGTTACAAAATGACTGTCTGTCTGTACACTGTCTACTGCTCTCTCGCTGTTACAAACTGACTGTCTGTCTGTACAATGTCTACTGCTCTCTCGCTGTTAAAAACTGACTGTCTGTCTGTACAATGTCTACTGCTCTCTCGGTGTTACAAACTGACTGTATGTCTGTACACTGTCTACTGCTCTCTGGCTGTTATAAACTGACTGTCCGTCTGTACACTGTCTACTGCTCTCTGGCTGTTACAAACTGACTGTCTGTCTGTACACTGTCTACTGCTCTCTGGCTGTTACAAACTGACTGTCTGTCTGTACACTGTCTACTGCTCTGA
>BSQZ01000227.1:62500-68262 GCA_033239005.1 Lamellibrachia satsuma | reverse complement strand
GGGGGAAATTCTGCTGTCAGTACAGAGCAGGACCGTGTAAGTTGTAAAAAAAATACTTGAACTATGCACCAGCATTTGTCCCGTCCTGAGGATCTTTGTTGGCGGCGAACTGTTTTAAATGAAGCCTTTCAATAGAGAACAATCTTCCTATTGTATTTGGCATTACAAGTGAGACATCATATCGCTATCAAACACGGAGACCTATTGTTTTATTGTTGACACCATTTAGCTTCCCAATATTGAAATGTTAATTTTCAGAACATATGTTGACAATTTCCTATGAAGACACGTACCCATCCACATCCCACCCTTTTCTACCTCCCTTATACATCAGTCCACATTCACATCCGCAGTCATTTTGTACGATTATTTACTATTGTGTTTTTACAACCTTTTTGACACTGTTGTTCTTTCCCATGCGACGGCTGATTTTGTTGACACTATTGACCCAACGTTAACTGGTCCTAACTCTGTTTCTTTTCAGCCATCTACATGCTCAATGCCACCTCTAGAACAGAATCTTCGTCCCATCACATGACCTTACCATCTCAATTTGCTCGTTTTTTCTATAATTAAGATGATCTTGTTTTATCTGTAGAGATGAAAAGCTATGTATGCAAGACAGAGAAACAGTCCCGTAAATGACAACGTTTTTTCACACGATCATCTTGTGACTAGATGATGAATGTCTACAAAGAATTACAATAGACGGTATGAAGCGCTCGCAAGCAAAAACGTTGTACTTAACACGCCTGGTTCATAATAGCATAATAAAAAGCAAAACTGGTATCCTTCTTTCGAGTAGAAGAAAGAAATCGTCAGTTTATTGTCGTGCAACACATACGCATAAACCAGAGCACGCTATATGACGTCAGAGCGTTTGACCTGTTTACCCCTATGTAATAAATAACTTTTTACAACACATTATTAATTCATAACTAAGTTTTTTACAAACTAGCCGGGTTGCCCTGCGGTGCACCGTAGAAAATGCAAGAGTTTTTGCAAATGGCAGTAAATCTTCACGCATTCATTACTGAAACAAATGGTGCTTTATATGTGCATGTAAGTAGAAAGGAACCACGTGCTTTGTACTTTTTAAAATATGTTGGCAGCGAAATGTTTCAAATGAAGCCTTTCTATACAGAACAATCTTCAAATATATCATATTGTATTGGGCATTTCAAGGGAGACATCATCCAAAATGTCGCTACCAAACACAAAGACCTATTTTTTATTGTTGACACCATATCGCTTCCCAATATTGAACATTTTAATTTTCAGAACACGGTTTGACAATTTCCCATGAAGGTACGTACCCGTCCACATCCCACCCTTTTCCATCTCCCTTATACAAAGCGTTTGACCTGTTTACCTCTATGTAATACATTACTTTTTACAACACATTATCAATTCATTACTAAGTTTTGTTACAAACTAGCCGGGTTGCCCGCGGTGCTGGTGCGTCAGAGGATCGCCAGATGGGGCGTACCCGACATAATTACACCAGGTCGTGAATCACAGTTCGTCTCAGACTTGTGGCTGGAGATTTGCCGTTGGATGGGAATCGCGCGCGACCCAACCACCACCTATCATCCGCAACTCAACGGCAACGTTGAGCGGATGCATCGGTGTTTGAAAAACTCACTACGCGCCAGTATGCTTGGCATGCTGAGTTATGTTGGTTGATGCTCGGACGGCATGCTGCGGCAAACATTGACACCGGTGTCACGCCATCCATGATGGTCATTGGACAACAGGCGGCGTTGTCGGGTCAGTTGATCGGCCAGTGAGCCAACGCTGACGATGCCTCAGCATTCGGCAGAGAATTTATGCCGGCGGCCCAACGTTTCACCGAGTAACCATGGCATGGGAAGGATAAAATGCGCACGCGTGTGATCTCTAGACAGCGTGAGCAGAGACGACAATATGCCGTGGACAGCTAGACCACGTTCGGTTTATGATTATGCGACACCCACTGTCTGCCAGGCCACGATGCCGCCAGGAAAGACAATCGTGACATGACAGGTGTGGTGGAATTGTTAATCGTTAATGTAACTACCGAAGATCAACTGCAGCGATTCTGTTGTGAAGCCAATTATTTGTTGTTATTTCACTACTCGCAAGATGTCAGCACGTGTTGGGGTATGAAAAATTTCGGACTCTCCATTTGGCGTTGAGTATGAATTGTCACTTTTTGATCAATTTATCGAGTTTAGCTAAATAAACATTTTGCCCTGTGTGACGAAGCCTGCAAATCATGTGCGTTTCCCTTTGCAATTCCCCATTTGCACACTGGGGGAAATTCCGCTGTCAGTACAGAACAGGACCGTGTAAGTTTGTATACAAATATTTGAACGATGCACCAGCATTTTTCCCGTCATGAGGATCTGTGTTGGCAGCGAACTGTTTTAAAAGAAGCCTATCAAAACAGAATAATCTTCAAATATATCATATTGTATTGGGCATTAAAAGTGAGACATCATATCGCTATCAAACACGAAGACCTATTGTTTTATTGCTGACACCATATAGCTTCCCAATATTAAATTGTTAATTTTCAGAACATAGGTTGACAATTTCCTATGAAGATTCGTACACATCCACGTCCCATCCTTTCCCACCTCCCTTATACATCAGTCCACATTCACATCCACAGTCGTCCATAGTCTATGTGCTCCCGTGTCCTAATCCCACCCCACCCTCTTCGAGAACCCTTGTACATCGGTTCTACGTTGACATACCTCCCTTTTCCACAACCCATGTACAGTACATGAGCATAAGGTATCGTACACGTATCGACAACAAGCAACATTCCGCCATATAGACCGGCTGATGTAGATTCTTTATCAATACACACCACATAATATAAAATGCATATTGTGTTGCTGACCAGCATCCACGTCATTTAGAATAATGAACATGCAAAATAAGATGGAAACAGCGGGAGAACTCGTCTGCATAACTGTAACAAAAGGGAAATGTTTTGCGCTTGATAGAACCCCTTGGTGTAAAAACATCAATTCATTACATGGAAGATTTTGAAAAAAACTTCATACCAATGTTCACCTGCTCACCATATCTCTTGTGACACAAGACCGCCTGTTAACTTGGAAGCAATACATTAACATCTTCCATTATGTACGATTATTTTGCTATTGTGTTCTTACAACCTTTTTGACACTGGTGTTCTTTTCCTCCATGCGACGGCTGACATTGTAGACATTGTTGAACCAACGTTAACTGGCCCTAACTCTCTGTCTCTTTTCAGCCATCTACATGCTCAATGCCACCGCTAGAACAGAATCTTCGTCCCATCACATGACCTTACCATCTCAATTTGCTCGTTTTTGTCTAAAATTAAGATGATCTTGTTTTATCTGTAGAGATGACAAGCTATGTATGCAAGACAGAGAAACAGTCCCGTAAATGACAACGTTTTTTCACACGGCCATCTTGTGACTAGAAGATGATAAACGTCTACAAATAAATACCATAGACGGTATGACGCACTCGCAAGCAAAAACGTTGTACTTAACACGTCTGGTTCACAATAGCATAATAAAAAGCAAAACTTTTATTCTTCTTTCGAGTAGAAGAAAAAACCGTCAGTTTATTGTCGTGCAACACATACGCACAAACCAGAGCACGCTTTATGACGTCAGAGCGTTTGACCTGTTTACTCCTATATAATAAATAACTTTTTACAACACATTATCAGTTCATTATTAAGTTTTGTTACAAACTAGCAGGGTTGCCCGGCGGTGCAACGTAGAAAATGCAAGAGTTTTTGCCAATGGCAGAACATCTTCACGCATTCATTACTGAAACAAATGGTGTATCACATGTGCATGTATGTAGAAAGGAAATATTTTAAATGAAGCCTTTCAATAGAGAACAATCTTCAAATATGTCATATCGTATTGGGCATTTCAAGTGAGACATTATCCACAATGTCGGTATCAAAAACAAAGACATATTTTCTAATGTTGTCAACATATCGCTTCCACATATTGAACATTTTAATTTCAGAACATAGGTTGACAATTTCCGAAGAAGATACGTACCCATCCACATCCCACCCTTTTCCACCTCCCTTATACATCAGTCCATATTCATATCCACAGTCGTCCATAGTCTATGTGCTCCAGTGTCCCAATCCCAACCCCACCCTCTTCGAGAACCCTTGTACATCGGTTCTCCATTCACATACCTCCCTTTTCCTCAACCCATGTACAGTACATGAGCATAAGGTATCGGACATGTATCAACAACATGCAACATTCCGCCATAAAGACCGGCTGACGTAGATTCTTTATCAATACACACCACATAATTTAAAATGCATATAGTGTTACTGACCAGCATCCACGTCATTTAGATTAGTGAACATGCAAAATGAGATGGAAACAGCGGGAAAACTCGTCTGCATAACTGTAACAAAAGGGAAGTGTTTTGCGCTTGATAGAACCCCGTGGTGTAAAAACACCAATTCATTACATATGAGTAATGCCCAGAGATGTTTCAAACTACGTCATTATAAGGTTCAACAAAAGGGAAGTGTTTCGTGCTTGATAGAACCCCGTGGTGTAAAAACACCAATTCATTACATATGTGTAATGCCAAGAGATGTTTCAAACTACGTCAACAAAAGGGAAGTGTTTCGTGCTTGATAGAACCCCGTGGTGTAAAAACACCAATTCATTATATATGAGTAATGCCCAGAGATGTTTCAAACTACGTCATGCTAAGGTTCAACGAAAGGGAAGTGTTTTGTGCTTGATAGAACCCCGTGGTGTAAAAACACCAATTCATTATATATGAGTAATGCCCAGAGTTGTTTCAAACTACGTCATGCTAAGGTTCAACAAAAGGGAAGTGTTTTGTGCTTGATAGAAACCCGTGGTGTAAAAACACCAATTCATGACATATGAGTAATGCCCAGAGATGTTTCAAACTACGTCATGCTAAGGTTCAACAAAAGGGAAGTGTTTTGTGCTTGATAGATCCCCGTGGTGTAAAACACCAATTCTTTACATTTGAATAATGCCCAGAGGTTTTTGAAAAAAACTTCATAACAGTGTTCAACTGTTCAGCATATCTCTTGTGACACAAGACCGCCTGTTAACTTGGAAGCAATACATTAACATCCTCCATTCTGTACGGTTATTTGCTTCTCTCTTCTTACAATAATTTTGACACTGGTGTTATTTTCCTCCATTCGACGGCTGACATTGTCGAAAATGTTGAAACAACGTAAACTGGACCTAACTCTCGTTCTCTTTCCAGTCATATACGTGCTTAGTGCTACATTCAGAACACAGTCATCGTCTCATCTATAATTAGAATGATCTTGGTTTATCCCAAGAAATGAGCAGCCAACAATGTTTCCCATTTTGTGACGCATCATGGCATTCGTGTGACTTCCATATATATTGCAGTGGTTCGATTTTCAAGTCTTTTCTTCATTGATTTTCGATCCTTACCTCTCCGTGTTCATCGCCAGCGATCTAGTGATCCATGCTGGAATAAAGGTGCATTTACTTTATATACTTCAAACATAGGTGTATCAAAAACAATGGAAAATGCCGTAAAAAAATAACTTTGTGAAACACGACGCTATTTTCGGCAAAAAACGACGACGTTGTCAAAGATCCAGTTAAAGAGTAGAAATAACAGATCATGTGTCAATGTTCAGTGACAGGCCATGTGAGATGTTTCCTTCGACAAACCCAGAAGCAAGAAGCACGGATACAATACACAAT
>BSQZ01000227.1:52500-60000 GCA_033239005.1 Lamellibrachia satsuma | reverse complement strand
GTGGCATACGATTTCTTTCTTACACTTCATACTGTGTCGGTGTGGCATACGACTTCTTTCTCACACTTCTTACTGTGTCGGTGTGGCATACGATTTCTTTCTTACACTTCTTACTGTGTCGGTGTGGCATACGATTTCTTTCTTACACTTCTTACTGTGTCGGTGTGGCATACGATTTCTTTCTTACACTTCTTACTGTGTCGGTGTGGCATACGATTTCTTTCTTACACTTCTTACTGTGTCGGTGTGGCATATGATTTCTTTCTTACACTTCTTACTGTGTCGGTGTGGCATACGATTTCTTTCTTACACTTCTTACTGTGTCGGTGTGGTTTACGATTTCTTTCTTACATTTCTTACTGTGTCGGTGTACGATTTCTTTCTTACACTCTAGTTTTCACCATACTTTCCACAACTTAGACAGTTACACTGACTTCCTGTTACTTTTTCAAGTATATGTTACATTGTCCACTCGTACACATTGTACTCTACATAAACAACAACAACCTTCCTATTTGCCTAGTCTCCTGCTTCTTTCAAATATCCATAGGCAGCTCAAATCAGCCATTTCACAATAACTTACTGTTTATAAAACTAAACTTACCTTGTGCAAACGAGCAAATTTCTCTGTCACTGCGCCTACATTCTTGGACGAACTCCCAATCACATTGAAAACATATGAAATCACAGCTATCTTCCGAGAAAAAACTCTATACATATTTATTCCAATTTGCTTTTCTGCCATATATCTTCGGTTGTCCTCGTTCTGATAATGACTTGTGTGCATCCATGTTCTCCATAATGCTTAATAATTTTGTTTTTTGGGCCTCTGAGCTCAGGTTTATGAGGACGTAGGCGCTTTGGATGTTCGTTGATATTATTATTGTTCATGAACAAGATTTTTATAGTATAGCATTAACATTAAGACATTAGAATAACAGACACATATATAATATCTTCAACAAATTGGACTGTGGAAACGAGATAATATGTGCAAACAGTTGGTGTAAACATTTCATCACACGCGAGCTGCTTTTGTGGTGAATACATGCATTATTTAGATTGGTTCTCTTCCTCTCCCACCTTTGATCTTTTGATTAGAGCAAATGTTAGCCCCTCGCTATCGACGTACGCTTAAACTTCCTGCCGTAAAGCAAAGCTGACATTTGCCCATAGATTGGGTCATATCAACAACTGTTTCAAATTTGTTTTAACAACATAATATAATTATTAATTTGGGATCGCTTTGTACCGAGACGATTAAATTGTGTGAACTCTACCGACCAGTGTTGGGCGGCCGTCAATCAGTCTTGTCTCAGCACCCCGAATTCAAATTCAACATTTCCGTTTTCAGTGGAATTCAATATCCCATCCACACGCCGATACATGGCAATTTGTTTATTCCCGCAAGACGTACCTTTCTTTACGATAAATAACCTAGTCTTGCATTACTCTCTGTGAGAAGACAAACTACTCGGAAATGCAAATACAATTTTTTTAGATTATAAAACAGGGTTTGTGGCAGACATTATGGCGAAACAAGCATGTGATAACTAAATGTATCGGCATATTTGTGTATGCCTGTATCAATCTCTTAGACAGCCAGCCAACTTGTTTGAAGGGTTACCTTAGACATATGAATATTACATATATGGACACATATTTCAGTACTTATGTTGTAGTTCATTATGTGCAGTAACTTGTTGATACATATACATTATATGACATCTCAAACGGCGTGTCAGATGATAAACGTCTTGAAATAGTTACGTTAGAAGGAATGACGCACTGGCCAAAAAACATTGTATTTAACAAGCCTGGTTCACAATATTACAATATAAAGCATAACATATCTTCTTCTATCGAGTAGAAGAAAGAAACCTTAACATAAACCAGAAGTCGCTATATGACATCGGAGCGTTTAACCTTAATGTTTACTGATATGTAATAAATTCCTTTTTTTGTAACACATTATCAGTTCATTACTAAGTTTTATTAAAAACTAGTCGAGCTGCCCGGCGGTGTACGAGAGATAATGCTCGTTGCCAACAATTGTACATAGCTATCATTCTGAGTTACGAACCTTTCATCAAACGCCCATGTTGGTTCCTTCGACGTAGACATCCCAATGTGTTTGAATGTACGAACCATCACTATGGATCCAGTAGAAGGTATGAAGCATTGGCAAGGCAAGCAAAAACATTGTTTCTAACACGTCTGGTTCATAATGGCATAATAAAAAGCAAAGCATTTCTTCTTCTTTCGAGTAGAAGAAAGATACCGTTAGTTTACTGCCATGAAGCATGAACACATCAACCAGAGCACGCTGCATGACGTCAGCGTTTGACCTGTTTACTCATATGTAATACATTGCTTTTGTGTAACACATAATCAATTCGTCAATATGTTTTATTACAAACTAACCAAGTTTTCCGGTGGTGCTCGGGAGAAAATGCAAGAACTTGTGCCTATGGCAATGACAACTTCACGTCCATAAATCACGTACAACTGCCGATTTCACGATGTTTGGACGTTTGACGTTGATCAACAGGGGCAGTGAACGATGCGTTCTTACGTTTGGCGGTATCCAGTCCTTGGGACTGTTCAAAGCTCTTTACAATTTACCCTGGCATACCTGTTTATTCCAACGCCAGTTCCACTTTGCTGGGACCATTTAGCTGCGCTGAACTTATTGTGCGAAAAATATACTTTCAGGCATCCACATATATGTGTAGCCAGGTACTCTTCTATCCTGAAACACCGATCCGATACCTTTGGTTAATTTGAATGTTTGGCGATACCTTTGTTGAGTCTGTTCTGCTTTAGGATCGGGGAATCTAACTCTATCTGTCAGGTGGTTCATGGTAGGCCTCTCTTTTCTGAAACAGTACTTGTAACAAGATGTTTTACCTGCTCAATAAGGTATTGATTTTTCAGGGGAATCGACCAAACACAGGATGCATCTTCGAGATGGGACATCACCATTGCTCTGCATAACAACATATGTGTCCATTATGATACTGTGGAAGGCTCGTGCTACGCATCCTTGTAATAGGCTTAAGAAATACTTTTACTTTATGCAAAATTCATCAAACGTATGCATCAAACCTTGTTGTTTATTTCGGAAATTTTGAATTTGCAGCACCAAGTCGCGTGGCTTGTCACTGAGAGCAGCAGAGCAAGAAGGTGATATGTTTCGTGAAGACGGATACTGACACAGGATTGTCAGCCAGCGAGAATGATACTGGATTGTCAGCCAGCGAAGTATAAGCCTTGCAGATAATGAATGGTACTCACTCACTCGATTTGGTCATCTGAATACAAACCAATCACATATTAATCATAACGTTACAGAACGTATTAAAAATAAAATAGTGTCATAATAATAATTAATAGTACTTAACTTCTATGGCGCCTACATCCTCACGAACCTGAGCTCAGATGGCAACAAATCATGGTAATTTAGCATAATCGAGAACAGAGACGCGCAAACGTCATTATCGGAAATATGGACAGCCGAAAGTTTATGGTTAAAATGTAATTTTTAATAAACATCTCTTGAATTTGTTTCGGAAAATAGCTATAGTTTCTGATGTTTTCAAAGTGACGAGGAATTCATTCCAGACCCTAGGCGCAGCGACAGAGAAAGAACTTTGCACAAGTTAAGTTTTGTGTTAGGCACATTAAGTTGTGAAATTGACGATCTCAGCTACCTAGGGATATCTCAAAGATACAGGGAACTAGGCAAGTAGATTGGTTGTTGTGTAGATAGAGCACGATATGAAGGAGTGGCCAGCTTAACATTAATTCGATTAGTTACAGGATGCCAGTGTAACGGTTTAAGAAGTGGTAGTTATGATGAAAACCGGGGGGCCCTGAATACCATACGTGCCACACAGTGTTGTACTCGTTGGAATATAGAAACGAATCTACTAGCAAATGTATTTAGTATTGAACTACAATAGTTAAGGCGGCTACTAATTAATGTTGTTGATATTGTTTTAGCAGTATATATTAAAATGGGACGTCGAATTCGACGGAGATCACTTAGAAACAAATTTAAACACTTGAGAAATATGCTGGCTGAAGTTGAAGTAGCTATAAAGACAACATCTTGCTTACGAACAGTATATGATGGGATTGTATTATTGCCAAACTTTTAAACTGGAAAATGGCTGATGACCCTGTTTTGTTTTTGCTTAGTGCCAATAATAAAGACGGATAACAGATAACCTTAACTTGACTTCCCAGAGATACAGCACGGATACGAGCATTATGTGGCCCCAGGTTAATACGTTAAGGATACGGAAGCAGACTGGAGCTTCACAGGTGCAATATGCAGAATCCACATGTGAGTGAACATGTCCATCCATTCATTAATTAAGTCTCCAACTATATATAATATAGTAACTATATTATTACGTTCTAGCAACAGCTCATGGTATGCAGTTATGACCCCCCCCCGTATGATGTATGGCTAGTTTAGCAAATCAAGTACGAGAGGTCAACTCTGCCTGTCACAAACAGACTTCAGCTGTTGATGACAGCTGCAACTATTTGTGGTTGTGGTTTATATTTGCTGGTTTGTAAAATGTCAACGCTTTTGACGAGACTTTATTGTATGTGCACTTACAAATGGTTTAACTATGCTCAATGAACGCAATATTGAGGAGGTACCTGCAAACCTAGCAAAATCCGCATATAGCCAAATGGACGGACTCAATGGATATCTCGGCCGACCCCGCACCGGCCTCCCCGGCACCTATGGCACCGACCTGCAGCAGATCGACATGCTGCTAAAGACTATAGGGCAAGCTAGTCTCGTTTGCTGCCATGTTGTTTTTATGCAAATTTGCCCATACACAAATGTTTCTCGTTTCGAGGCTATAGTTGATGAGATACTGCACTTCCCTCCCACAAGTTGTACACACCATAACACGTTAAATGTACCCATGTCATTATAAAATAAACCATTGGTATTAGTATTATCACATGTTAATATTAGTTGTTTTAATAAATAACAAAAGTAAATG
Source organism: Lamellibrachia satsuma (assembly GCA_033239005.1). Classification (NCBI taxonomy): domain Eukaryota; kingdom Metazoa; phylum Annelida; class Polychaeta; order Sabellida; family Siboglinidae; genus Lamellibrachia; species Lamellibrachia satsuma. Next base: position 54,967 of record BSQZ01000227.1, on the reverse strand, counting down.
TGTTCTTGTTTGTTCTCTCGTTGAAAAAAATTCGACAGAAGTGTGCAATATGCACGGAAACTAGGGATATATAATCACACAATCCTTATTGTCAGCACAAACAAATTAATATCTTCAAATTTGATAAGATATTTACATTAAAAGGTACAAACAGCTTTGGTACACGTATGGTGTTTTCAAACATAACATCGCGATGCATTTTTCAAATATGTTGTAGAAATTAAAAACTATACTTTGCAAAATGTATTACTCAAAAATGCTTTCAAACAAAGTTTTTTGTTCAGTTTTCCATTGACTACTTGTTGCGGTGCAATGAGAAACACAACCAACACAAAAAGAACCGCTAAGCGCCAGATCGCCTTCAAAAAAGTGAGTACAAAATTTTTGAGAACAGGAGAAACTTCTCGAACACAGCAGGAGATACAGTGTCGATTCATCACACGAAAAAATTTTTTCTCAAATGCTCCCTTGCAGGTATGACGCACTGGAAAACAAAAACATTGCTTCAACACGACTGGTTACCATTGACATCAAACAATTTTCTATTTCTTTTTCGTTCGATAAAAAGAAAGACACCGTAACCTTCATGTCATGCTGTACACACGCACAAGCCAGAACTCACTATATAAAGGCAGAGCGTTTTACCTGTTCATCATCTCTTGCCGTCAGTGCTGTTCGCAGACCACAGGACATTGAAGAATTTCATTCCATGTAAGTATAATTGCATGTTTGTAATACTTTAATGATGTTTAACACGCTGCCTCATAATAATTTCTTATTTGCGGATGACATGTAAACGCCACACTATTCCAAATCTATATTTCCAGGACAGCCCCATTACAGATCACATGTTAATTACATACGGTTGATGAAGCTCAACTGTTTTTTTTAAATGTGTGCCATTTTCGAACTCTTCAGATAAAGAATAATTATGCGAAACTGATCACAAAAACATATTGATGTTGATATTGTCGTTATGTATTTCAATTGTCTTCATTAAGAATGCACCGTTTGTCTATCGTGGAAACTCTGTGAATGTCACAAAGACACTACATTTCGTCTTCCAGCATGAACGCTCTCAAATCGACAGTCTTTATGCTCGTTATGATCGTCGCCTTGGCGACGCTCACAGAGGCCTATTACAGTGGATACTGTTGTGAGTATTTTCATGATGACTACAAACTAATTGAAGAATAAATTCATTCTGTTGTTACCATGTTCATTCTGGCAAGGTAATTGAAGAACATATTCATTATAAAAAAAATTGTGTGCTTCGTCCAACGTTGTTTTTGTGTGTTTATAATCGTAGAAAAAGCAGTAAATAATGTCGCCGATTGGATTTAAAAAAATACATGCATCAATACAATTTTCAATACATGTGTATTGTGTCCGTGTGTATAATTTTCAATCCAATTTAAATGGTAAATAATGATAGCCCAGACGATCCAAACTAAATCCTTGCCCAGTTCAAGTTAAGAAACGTTATTTTTATAAAATAGATGATCGCATATTTTATTTTTCACCAACTCTCCAGCAGCGATATGTCACGTCGTGAAAGGTTATCACTTTTAAACTTTGCAAGTTGTACGCATATGTTACACATTTCTTTTTTTGGTGGGGTTTTGAGTGAACGTTTCAGCGCACTGTAGTTAAGCTTCTAATGTTTGCAGTGATTTTACTTAATCAAGTGAAGGTCTTTGTGACGTAGAGGACATCAGACACAATTCACCAAGAACCACCCGTATAATTATAGTCTCCTCCTGGATTAATAAGCAACTAATGTCGCGTTTTCAAAAAAAATTAAATAAACACGCGCTATATTATATTTAAAATGTGTTATTTTAACCGGCATTACTCTCGAAGAAACGTACTGACGATACATTCAACACGATTGGAACATATATTAATGTATGTTTGTACAAAACTGTTTGCTTACTCAATCTAGAATCTAGGTATATTAAAATTTTCGTATAATATTCACAATTTGGTTCACGTGATGTTTTTACTATTTTGCAAAATGTGGTCTAACAATAATAAATATCCGGTAAAATGTTGAATCAGGTATAATACATATCTTTCCGCGTGCATTTTACTCCAGATTGCCCAGTATGGTATTTATCGAACTGTTCAGTTGGCGGAAGTGATGTTCATCAATTGAAATTAGCTGTGCAGGTTTTGATTCAATCATAACTATACACTGATTTCGAAATCCACGCAAATATTTATGTATAGGACGTGCATTGATGTGTGATAATAAACTGATATTTTCTCTGGTTTCAGCGAAAACCTGCAATGTAAAATGCAGGTACGGGTGTTGTACATGCCAGGTTACAAGATACGATTACGACTACCATCACAGTTCTTGTCACGTATGTTGCTGCTGCCAGTGTGACCGACGTGGCTTCGCTAAATGCTACCAATACTTCAATTACCATTCCAAAAGGTACTAAGCAACCGGCAAATCCTG
>BSQZ01000227.1:0-47500 GCA_033239005.1 Lamellibrachia satsuma | reverse complement strand
AGCAGTGTGTGACCATCACTCTCAGTCCGTTCTCGTGCGGGGATCCCACTACCATCACTCCCAGTCCGCTCTCGTGCGGGGACCCAACTACCATCACTCTCAGTCCGCCCTCGTGCGGGGATCCCACTACCATCACTCTCAGTCCGCTCTTGTGCGGGGATCCCACTACCATCACTCTCAGTCCACCCTGGTGCGGGGATCCCACTGCCATCACTCTCAGTACGCTCTCGTGGGGGGATCCCACTACCATCACTATCAGTCCAACTTCGTGCGGGGATCCCACTACCATCAATGTCAGTCCGCTCTCGTTCGGGAATCCCACTACCATCACTCTCAGTCCGCTCTCGTGCGGGAAACCCACTACCACCACTCTCAGTCCGCTCTCGTGCGGTGATCCCACTACCATCACCCCCAGTCCGCCCTCGTGCGAGGAGCCCAGTACCATCACTCCCAGTCCGCTCTCGTGCGGGGATCCCACTACCATCACTCCCAGTCCGCTCTCGTGCGGGGATCCCACTACCATCACCCCCAGTCCGCCCTCGTGCGGGGATCCCATTACCATCACTCCAAGTCCGCTCTCGTGCGGGGATCCCACTACCATCACTCCCAGTCCGCCCTCGTGCGGTGATCCCACTACCATCACTCCCATTAAATGTGTTAATGATGAAACTAAGTTGGAATTAATAATTTATGTCTACCCTAAAGCCACACACAAGGAAACGTTTCCAGGATATCTTCATACACATAAGACAACAACATCATTGTCGAGACAGACAGCACAATGTTTGCGAAATTGGGCTCAGTTAAGGCCTAAGACGCCGCTTCCATATATATGAATTATAATGTAGCAGGTTGAATCTTTTATGTGAATACCGAGTGTAATATTCTGCTGTTCTAACGAACAGAATCACGATATTATCAACTATTTTGTCGGTTGTCATCGTTTGTCGTGTCGGGGTTTCGTTTTCTGGCGTTATGCATTTGTAATAATATTATGGCAAAGGTCTGCAAAGCGTGACATTTGCGGAAAAAATAAATGGCAAAAAAAATCAAGATTTAACAAGATTGCCAACCTAGGCAAAGGCCCAGATGACAAATGGACAAAGAAGCCATTGGCTTATCGAGAGTCCAACATTTCTATCTATGTGTAATCCTCCGTCTTGAGATACTTTTCAATCTTGTTTTTAAACATATTCATGCTGCTAGCAGTTACACAATCTGTAGATAATTTGTTCCATTCATTGATTGTCCTCTGTGAGAACGAGTACTTCCTGATATCCAGTCTACGCCGATCCTTCAATAATGTTACCTCATGTCCGCTAGTTCTATTATCTTTCTCGAGTGAAAAAAATATTTCTATCAATATTTTCATACCCATTAAATATCTTTAAAAATGTAAATTTGATCTCCTCTTAAACGCGTCGTGTCTAAGGTTATTAAACCACATTCTTTCAGTCGTTCATCATGACAAAGATATATCAGATCTGAAATCATTTTAGTTGCTCTCCTATGTATTCTTTCAAGCGTATATATATCCTTCTTACGATGGGGTCTCCACAAGCTTGTATGCAGTAATCTAAATGAGGTCTAACTATTGTCTTATACAAAGGTATAATTAGCCTTTTCTCATTGTATGTTGTATTTCTCCTAATCAACCCAATACTTGGATTACCCTTTGAAGCTGCAGTACCACTAACTGCTATGAAACGTTCATATCAGCGCCTATTTTAACTCCTAAGTCCCTTTCTCTTACAGTAGTGCCCAGCACAGTATCTCCCATGCTATGGTTTACATCCAAGTTCCTATTTTATGTATGTGAGCATTTAGCATTTCCCAGAATTTAACATCTGTCATTTCTCAGACCATTTACCTAATATGTATAGATCGTTTTGTAAATGTTATTTAGCACCATCATTATTAACCCTTCTAAACATCATCTAATACATGGATACATATTAAGAATAATAAAGGTCCTAATACTGATCCTTGTGGTTCCCCACTGAAAACTTATTTCCAGTTTGAAACCTCCCAATTTACTACAACACGCTGTCTTCTGTCAGTCAGCCATTGTTCTACCCAGTCGATAATGCCATAACGATACCATGTGCTTTTAATTTAAGAAGTATTCTTTGATGTGGCACTTTTTCAAAAAGTTTCTGAGAATCTAAGTATAGTATCTACTGGTGATCCCTGGTCTAGCCACTTAGTGAATTCTTCCAAAAAACATAACATATTTGTTAATTATGACCTCGCTTTTAGGAACCCATGATGAGATGGATTTAATAATTTATGCCTAACAAGGAAGTCCAAGATATGATCTTTGATCATTGATGTTAAACTCACTGGTCTGTAAGCACTTTCATCTAAACAATCAGTATATTTACATTCACTGCTCGCTCCTGCAAGACTGCTCAGGCAGCTTCGTTCATTATCTAATTCTAATCTACTTTTAGTTTCCAGTGTTAAGGTAAATGTCGGAACTAGAGCTTTTTCAGTTGCTGTACCGACTCTTTGGAACGCACTCCCTGTTAGTGTTAAGTGTGTGGGAAATATAGCAACATTTCGCCGTAAACTGAAAATCCACATGTTTATACTTGTTTATCCTCCATAGTTCCCCAGCGTAACAATCCAACGGTTTATAACCGGAACTGGTTAACGATTGTGAACTGCGTAACCACTTTTGTTTTGATGCGTTGCCGAGCTTGGGTCTCCCGAGGATTTTAGCGCAATATAAGTATTTGATATATAATATTATTATTATTATATTTCTTATCCTAGCTTCCGTGACTGGAAGTCTGACAAAATGAAGAGGTCTGACAAAATTTCATTTATACGTGAAAACAAAAGTAAATGGGGAACACACTTGAAATTATTAACCAGTAAACAACATGTGGCGTGAATAAAAGAAACGATACTGTCAAAAGTATAAACACGTCATCGCATAGATTTGCCAATACGTCTCTCTTCCAACAGCCATCATATTCACCGGTGGTGGTAATGAGGGTAATGATAACAATCATAGTGATGTTGACGATGATCATGGTGATGATGATCATGGTGATGGTGACAATGATCATAGTGATGGTGACGACGATCATGGTGATGGTGACGATGATCATAGTGATGGTGATGGTGATGATGATCATGATGATAGTGACGATGATCATGGTGATGGTGACGATGATCATGATAATGTGGTTGGTGATTACTAGGAGGGTACGAGTGGCCAAACATCTCCAGCCCATTCGTGTTTAAGCAATGCATAGCATCAGTACCATCTGTGACGTTATGTGGTGTCTTATTTTGCCAAATACGTGTGAAATGGAGGTGCGCGACTCCTGCAACGGACATGTCACGATACGAGGGACCCATTACGTGATTTAAGCACTTGCGTAAAGTCAGTGCAATCTGTGACGTGTTGTATGTATTGTGTTGCTTAGCCAATTACGTGTGAAATGGTTGGTCATGATTGCCTACTTCTGTTACAGACACGGCATCTCGTGAGGATGCTGACTGTGTACATAATTGCTTGTCTCTTCCAAACGCATTATTTAGCGTCGTGCAATGTAGAGGCACACAGCGTCAAGAGACAAACAGTGATAGGATGCATGCATTTGTGAACAACTGGCTACTGTCGTAACTACGGCTGGTTACGGACCCATTACGGACGAACACACATCTTTGGAGACCACAGCGAATGACACAATGAGTTTGTCAGACAGCGAGACAGCGTTCATTGCCTTCATCTCGACGTTTCTCGTTCTTAGTTTCCTCAGCAACGTGAGCGTTGTGGTCGTCATGATGAAGATCAAGACGTTGCGAACGGTGACGAATATCTTTCTGTCGAACCTTGCCATCAGTGACATGATCCTCGTCTCCCTCGTTCTACCGCGACAAGTCCAAGACGTTTCACACACCGATGAGTGTTTCGAACGTAAATTGCATGTTGCGTTTTCCTGGCTATTGTATACGGTCCGAAAAAAAAACAATCAAACAACAATGACCGAAACAAAAACATAAACCAGCTCCATACCGAAACGGACCCAAAGTAAAAACGCCCGAAGATAATAACAGCAATAATTATACCAGTTACTATAAAATCTTATATTAACCCATGGTGAGTATTCTTTCTTGTAGGCTATGTTACTCCTCCTAGATGTATATTTGTAGGCTATGCTACTCCTCCTAGATGTATATTTGTAGGCTATGCTACTCCTCCTAGAGGTATACTTGTAGGCTATGTTACTCCTCCTAGATGTATGCTTGTAGGCTATGCTACTCCTCCTAGATGTATACTTGTAGGCTATGCTAATTCTAGAAGTATGCTTGTAGGCTATGCTACTCCTCCTAGATGTATACTTGAAGGCTATGCTACTCCTCCTAGATGTATGCTTGTAGGCTATGCTACTCCTCCTAGATGTATACTTATAGGCTATGCTACTCCTCCTAGATGTATGCTTGTAGGCTATGCTACTCCTCCTAGATGTATACTTGTAGGCTACGCCACTCCTCCTAGATGTATACTTGTAGGCTATGCTACTCTTCCTAGATGTATGCTTGTAGGCTATGCTACTCCTCCTAGATGTATACTTGTAGGCTATGCTAATTCTAGAAGTATGCTTGTAGGCTATGCTACTCCTCCTAGATGCATACTTGTAGTCTATGCCACTCCTCCTAGATGTATGCTTGTAGGCTATGCTACTCCTCCTAGAAGTATGTTTGTAGGCTATGCTACTCCTCCTAGATGTATACTTATAGGCTATGCTACTCCTCCTAGAAGTATGTTTGTAGGCTATGCTACTCCTCCTAGATGTATAATTGTAGGCTATGCTACTCCTTCTAGATGTATACTTGTAGGCTATGCTACTCCTCCTAGAAGTATGCTTGTAGGGTATGCTACTCCTCCTAGATGTATACTTGTAGGCTATGCTACTCCTCCTAGATGTATGCTTGTAGGCTATGCTACTCCTCCTAGATGTATGCTTGTTGGCTATGCTACTCCTCCTAGATGAATACTTGTAGGCTATGCTACTCCTCCTATATGTATGCTTGTAGGCTATGCTATTCCTCCTAGATGTTTGCTTGTAAGCTATGCTACTCCTCCTAGATGTATTATTGTAGGCTATGCTACTCCTCATAGATGTATGCTTGTAGGCTATGCTACTCCTCCTAGATGCATGCTTGTAGGCTATGATACTCCTACTAGATGTATGCTTGTAGGCTAGCTACTCCTCCTATATGTATGCTTGTAGGCTATGCTACTCCTCCTAGATGTATGCTTGTAGGCTATGCTAATCCTCCTAGATGTATACTTGTAGGCTATGCTACTCCTCCTAGATGTATGCTTGTAGGCTATGCTAATCCTCCTAGATGTATACTTGTAGTCTATGCTACTCCTCCTAGATGTATACTTGTAGGCTATGCTAATCCTCCTAGATGTATACTTGTAGTCTATGCTACTCCTCCTAGATGTATGCTTGTAGGCTATGCTAATCCTCCTAGATGTATACTTGTAGGCTATGCTAATCCTCCTAGATGTATGCTTGTAGGCTATGCTAATCCTCCTAGATGTATACTTGTAGGCTATGCTACTCCTCCTAGATGTATACTTGTAGGCTATGCTAATCCTCCTAGATGTATACTTGTAGTCTATGCTACTCCTCCTAGATGTATACTTGTAGGCTATGCTACTCCTCCTAGATGTATACTTGTAGGCTATGCTACTCCTCCTAGATGTATGCTTGTAGGCTATGCTAATCCTCCTAGATGTATACTTGTAGTCTATGCTACTCCTCCTAGATGTATACTTGTAGGCTATGCTACTCCTCCTAGATGTATACTTGTAGGCTATGATACTCCTACTAGATGTATACTTGTAGGCTATGATACTCCTCCTAGAAGTATACTTGTAGGCTATGCTAATCCTCCTAGATGTATACTTGTAGGCTATGCTACTCCACCTAGATGTATACTTGTAGGCTATGCTACTCCTCCTATATGTATACTAGTAGGCTATGTTACTCCTCCTAGATGTATACTTGTCGGCTATGCTACTCCTCCTAGAAGTATACTTGTAGGCTATGCTACTCCTCCTAAATGTATACTTGTAGGCTATGCTACTCCTCCTAGATGTATGCTTGTAGGCTATGCTACTCCTCCTAGATGTATGTTTGTAGGCTAAGCTACTCCTCCTTGATGTATACTTGTAGGCTATGCTACTCCTCCTAGATGTATACTTGTAGGCTATGCTACTCCTCCTAGAAGTATACATGTAGGCTATGCTACTCCTCCTAGATGTATACTTGTAGGCTATGCTACTCCTCCTAGATGTATGTTTGTAGGCTAAGCTACTCCTCCTTGATGTATACTTGTAGGCTATGCTACTCCTCCTTGATGTATACTTGTAGTCTATGCTACTCCTCCTTGATGTATACTTGTAGGCTATGCTACTCCTCCTAAATGTATACTTGTAGGCTATGCTACTCCTCCTAGAAGTATACATGTAGGCTATGCTACTCCTCCTAGATGTATACTTGTAGTCTATGCTACTCCTCCTAGATGCTTTGCATCTCGGGCGCACCACTTTCGAGGATTCATTTACGACCCACGATCGGGTCGTTTCAATTAAATTTTTGTTCGAAATTCAACCCGGTATTAACATGTTAACGAAGAATCGAATTACACCTTTTTGTTTTTACTTACATCTGACCGAAGCGCTATCTGAACAATAGTGTACAATTGTTGACAACGTGATGCGTCTTGTTCCGATTGTCTAGAGTTACGTAATACAAGGCAAGACGTCGCTGCACGTTACTATAACTGTCAGTATCACGTCGCAATTTTGAGAGATATTGACTGACAGCACCAATTACCAAGGCAAGGATGGCTATTTCAGTGATAACGTTTTTAAATAATATTATTATCGTAACTGTCGATAATGGACTACGTAACAACTATTCCATTATTTTGCTAGTATAATGAATATATGTTTACTTTCACGAGAAACTCTGAGCTCAGACCCCATGTAAATTAATTTCATAGTGAAATTGCATTTTGTTCAATTTAATAAATTTTATTTCAATAAGAACATCTTAGTACATAATAAATACATCACAGTTTGTTTATTTCAAATTCAATCACAATCTGATGTGACAATGGAGAAATCAGAAGTTTCATACTTATTTGATACTTTCCCCATCCATGACAATATTCATATAATATAATAGCAGTTATCTATGTAAATCAAGTAAACAATTCATATAATGAAAAACGCGTTTTTGTTATGTTTAAAAGGACTAACAACAAGGCACTAGCTAAAAAAATGTGTTGGTGTATTCAAAACGTTTTATATTGTATGTACTACATGCCAAAAAAATATATAGGCAACATTATTTATAGTTAAAATAATAACTTTAATGCGTCTAACTGGCAAAGCGAGTGTAAAACAATTCGTTAATGAGATGAGCGATCACGTGGTTTTGTGACGTCAATGATGATATGGGTTCACCTTCAGTCAGTGATTTCTATGCAATGTATAGTTTAACTCGCGTTACTATAGCGAGTGATGGCGATGTCAATTTTCTTGAATAAAACGTATAATGTAACAATTTCGAACAGCTAGCGGCTAGTAACACCGCATAATCATCTTCGAATTCGGCTCTTTCGGAGCAGATTAGTGACGCCAGTAGCCTTTGAGTTTGACTTCGAACTTATTTACTTTATGAGCAAACCACGAAAACGATCATATATATATATATATATATATATATATATATATATATATATATATATATATATATATATATATATATATATATATATATATATATATATATATATATATATATATATATATATATATATATATATATACATATATATTGGTAAACATATGAGAAGCTCGCGGCCCCAGGTGGTCGTTTTCATGGTTAGGTCAGAAAGTAAACGGGTGATGCTGATATCGGCTCTCGAAGAATTCGGCCCAACTGCCATGTTGTTTCGGCTTGGTGATTTCGGTGACTGACGTGACACGCTAAATCTTCTCCGTTCTAGCTAGTAATGGATTAGCCTTCACCTTAAGGGTTTGTTATTCCTGTACGTACTTGTCATCAAAGAGATGCAAAATTTAACAAGATACTATTGAAGTACACTGCTTTGTCTGTTTCGTATAGAGAGCAGGTATAAATAAAAGACCATGCTTCACATTCAAATGATCTAACGAAAACTATGTTATAGATCAAAGACCATATGCAGGGGGCTCCGTTGTATTTACAATACAATAATCGCTTATTGCCCCAGAGGCAGTACGGCCTCATAGCGACAATAATCGGGCTACCGGTACAACGAATGCAATGACCACTCAGAAAGTGGCACACGCCGTACAACAGACCCCGACTAAACATGTGTTATATGGTGGGAACAATGGACAGAAATGAAAAGAGGTAGAAAAGAAAAAGATGTGTTGGGCACTTGTTGTGGCAGTGATCGTGTACAGGGGGCAGCACCTCCTACTAGAGATCTAGTAATAGAAAGGGTGTCAACGGTACCAAAAGAGATTTATCTCAAAGATCACATTGCAACTAAAGGTGTGTGTGCCTGTTTGCTCTTTGTCTCTTATGTCGCACATTGATGCCAAGCATTAAATTATAATTATTGTAATGCTGTGATTTCATATTTAAGCACACTATAATATGTTTTCTGACTGCTGTTTCTTATATGGAACTTTACAATTTATTTAATATATGTATCTGTTTGCGGATCTTGAGTCCGAATAAATATGGTATAATGTCGATTCACTTTCAAACAAAAACATTCTATTCGGCGCATTTCGTAAATTATGTATTTCAGTTTAATAGACCTATACCTGATGAACCTGTAACAGATGTGGAGATAGATCCGATCATAAACGAAATCAGCACTGACCCAATAACAAAGGCAGAAATTAGAACAGCGCTAAGGAAGATGAAAAACGGGAAAGCAGGGGGCAAGGACGAAATTACAGCAGAATTATTAAAAGAGGACATGAATACAACAGAGAAATGGCTTGTCAAATTATTCAGAACATTTTGGGAACAAGAGAAAGTGCAAAAAACGTGGAATCAGGGATTGATCTTTAAAATACCGAAGAAAGGTGACCTGACAGAGTGCGGGAATTGGAGAGGAATTACTTTGACATCTGTTCCTAGTAAAGTATTCGGAAGAGTACTCATTGACAGAATAAGAGATGGAGTTAACAGCAAGTTGAGATACGAACAAGCAGGTTTCAGAAGTGGGAGAGGCACAGAAGAACATATATTTATTTTACGAAATATTATAGAACAGGTAGTGGAATGGCAGGCAACTCTATACATCACGTTTGTAGATTTTGAAAAAGCATTTGACTCAGTGCACCGAGAGAGTCTATGGAAAATTATGGAGAGCTATGGAATTCCATGCAAGATAATCCACATGGTACAGATGTTATACGAAGATAGTGAATGTACAGTGTTAGACGAAGGTGAGGAATCTGAGTGGTTCAAGGTCAAAATTGGAGTTAAACAAGGAGATGTAATGTCTGGATTTATCTTCTTGATAGTAGTGGACTGGATAATGAGAAACACAACAACGGGAAACAAAACAGGAATAAGATGGAACTTCACGTCAAAACTAGAGGACCTGGACTTTGCCGACGACATAGCACTCATGGCATCATGCTACACACACATGCAAACAAATACAAGACAACTGAATCAATTTGCAGCAAGGACAGGACTAAGAATAAATAAAAAAAAACTCAAATATTGAGGATAAACAGCAAGTGCGAAAACAGAATACTAATCGATGATCAAGAGCTAAAGGAAGTGGACAAGTATAACTACCTGGGTGCGAACGTTAGTAAGCAAGGAGGAGGCGGCGATGACATTGTTAACAGAATTTGTAAAGCGAGGGTATCCTTCATGAAACTAAAGCAGATATGGAGTTCAAATATATACACATTGAGATCGAAATTGAGGCTTTTTAACACACTTGTTAAACCAGTGTTGTTGTATGGAAGTGAAACATGGAAAATTAACGAAGGAGACAACAGAAAGTTAGATACATTTTTTTTCAAGACGAATCCTACAAATTCGATGGCCATACGTTGTACCAAATCAAGATATTCTGGCAAAAACAAAATTGAAGACAATCAGCACTGAGGTCAAGTCAAGAAGATATGGAAGTGGGTAGGACATATCCTACGAATGGAGAAGAACAGCAATTGTGAGACTGCACTGACCTGGACGCCCGAAGGTAGAAGAAAGATTGAGCGACCAAAGACAACGTGGCGATCAACTATTGAAAATGAAAGACGTATACTGGGGTGGAATAGCTGGAACGAAGCCAGACGTGTAGCAGCTGACATATCAAGATGGAGGAGATTCACTTCGGCCTTATGGGCCACTGGGCCCGAAGAGGATAGGTAAGAAAAGAAAAAGATGTGTTGGGCACTTGTTGTGGCAGTGATCGTGTACAGGGGGCACCACCTCCTACTAGAGATCTAGTAATAGAAAGGGTGTCAACGGTACCAAAAGAGATTTATCTCAAAGATCATATTGCAACTAAAAGTGTGTGTGCCTGTTTGCTCTTTGTCTCTTATGTCGCATATTGATGCCAAGCATCATACATTTAAATTATAATTATTGTAATGCTGTGATTTCATATTTAAGCACATTATAATATGTTTTCTGACTGCTGTTTCTTATATGGAACTTTACAATTTATTTAATATATGTATCTGTTTGTGGATCTTGAGTCCGAATAAATATGGTATAATGCCGATTCACTTTCAAACAAAAACATTCTATTCGGCGCATTTCGTCAATTATGTATTTCAGTTATGTAATACCATGTAGAATTTATTCCTCGATAATCGAGGCATCTACAGTAGTAAACAAAAAAAAAGAATCAGTTTCAGAAAGAAACTAATTCTTGCGATTTGGCCTCCAAATGTTTATACTGTGTTTTTATGGTCATGGTATACACATGGGGCCATCAAACTCAATATCAATATAATGACATATATATTGCACAATGTTTAATTATTGTTTCATGCTGCCACCTAATGAAGGAATCAAACGGCCAAACGACAAAACGTGTTGTTTGGTGATGGACTAGCATGGGTTTATATGCTGCCATCTAGCGGATGATGGTAAGTTTGTAATATTATGGTCAGGATGCGACAGAATAGCATTTCCAATTAGTCGTCCTCTTTTACCTGCCGCCAACTGTTACCTGCCGCCAACTGTTACCTGCCGCCAACTGTTACCTGTCGCCACTTAATTACGTTGACATTGATTGTTTCAGCCGAGATCCTTTGCAAGCTGGTCAGTTGTCTGCCAGTCTTCAGCATCACGTGCTCCATCTACAGCATGGTGGCCCTGGCAGAGGAACGGTACCGGTAGGGGGCGCACATATAATTTAATATATTAATTTATACAAAGGAAGTGCACATAAATATCTTGTATTATATTTTAATGTTATGGAAATCAAACCAGTCTATAGCTAATTATGACCTTGTCTGTTCAATGTAAATAAGCTAAGATAAACGAAACAAATCGTAGAACATGTCGGTGTTGTCGATCGTGTTGATCGCAGTGTTATTCTTAGATCAGGAAAAGTGATCAGTTAATTTAACTATAGACATTTACAAATTCAATTAACTTAACTAGTTAACTGTTAACGTTCTAGTTAACTTACTTAACATTTTTTTTAAATAATCAAAGACTAAGTTAATTTAATTAGTTATTCTAATAAGTAAATTGCCCCTTCCATGATTTTGCAAAATGCGAAAACATGTCGTCCATATTTTCTTTGAAGGAGGTTTTTTGCAATCTTCCATAACGTTTTCAAGATATATAATAAGTATGAAATAAAAACGAACGCGAGCGTCAGCAAAGTCGTTGTTTCAGAGCAATCGTGTTGGGTCCGACACAGTACAGTAGTACCCAGAACAGTATCTCCCACGATACAGTTTATATCCAAGTTCCAACGTCCTGTATGTAGGCATTTACGATTCCCAAAATTGAACAACATCTGCCATTTCTCAGACCAGTTCACTAATCTGTCTAGATCGTTTTGTAAATGTTGCTTATAACCATCAGTGTTAACCTTTCTAAACACGTTTGTGTCATCCGCAAATTTGAGTACGATACGTGTTATATTGTCGTCCAAGTCATTGATATATATTAAGAATAATAAAGATCCGAAAACTGATCCTTGTCATACCCCACTCAAAACGGATTTCCAGTTTGAACCTTCTCCATCTACTATAACACATACATATTGACAGACAGACAAACAGACAGACAGCCACTTTGATTTATAGATTACAAGCCGCGATGCCAGACGTTGGACGGACAAAAAAAGCAGTTGGTTCAACGACCTATTATTCTTTGCACTACCTAAATCATGTACAACTGTCGGTTTCACGAAGCTCTAGTATCGCACATGGGAAGTTACATGGAAGTTTGATGTAGATCATGTAACTCGGAACAATAGTAGAAAACACGCATACCGTAACTAACAATTGTACGTAACTCCTACCTTATTTCCACACACAGTATAGTTATACAAAAGGGCACACTGGTGATGAAATAGGTGACAGAAAATGGAGTAACATTATAAAGACAAATCACACGGAAGGCTCTTTAACACAATTAACTGAAGCAATCAGGAAAGCCACGGAAAACCATATTTTTGTTTTTGCCTACATTCATGTAATGTATGTATGTATATGTATATGTATATGTATATGTATATGTATATATATATATATATATATATATATATATATATATATATATATATATATATATACGAATGTAATAATTTAAAATAATTTAAATAAATGCATATAAAAAAAATTCACATCATCATATCATAAAAATATATCGTAAAAATATATGCGTCTAACAATGTTCTAAATTGCGGAATGAATAAATTGTAGTTGCTGGATTAGCATTCCACGGCCGAGAACAAAAAAGCTAATGACAGGAATCCTTGTAACACGGCCTGCATGACAAAGGTAAATATCGTCTTGGTTCGCGTAGATCAATTAGGGTAATGCGACTGGTTCAATCGGGTAATTGCTCGGATAATAAGATGTATAGTAATGTAATTTCACTGAGGGTCTGTCCTCTGTAACATTGCACTTGGCTATGTGAAAGAAGATATCTCCTGAATGTAATGAGCTATCATTTATTGAACGACATACGGTGCGATCTACTGTTAAGAGAGCGAGAGACACGCACACGCACACGAACACGCACACGCATACGCACAAACATGTGACTGAGTAGATGGATTACTTGACGTCGTTTAATATAATAGCACAGTGCGTCAAACGTCAGACCCTTTAGGGACGAACACACGTGTCACATCTCTGGGAGACTACAGCGAACAACATAATGAGTTTGTCGGACAGCGAGGCAGCGTTCATAGTCTTCATCTCCACGTTTATCATTCTTAGTTTCCTCAGCAACGTGGGCGTTGTGGTCGTCATGATGAAGATCAAGACGATGCGAACGGTGACGAATATGTTTCTCACAAACCTTGCCGTCAGCGACATGATCCTCGTCTCGGTTATTCTGCCGCTACAGGTGTTCGACATAACACACACGGACGAATATGACGAATGTAAGTTGCATGTTGCGTGTCCAGTGTTATTGTATATAGTCAAACCTCGTGAAAATCAAAGCCCAAAAAACATATCCGAAACAGTTATGGATTTAAACGGTTTCACACCGAAATCGATATAGGTTATTAAACCGGCCCAAAGGTAATACTTTTACAGCAACTATATACTCAAATACCTAAATGTAAGTTCATTGTGTCCGTAAATTGAACAATCAGCAACATAGCATAAATGTCGTCGGCGATGTAGTGCAGACAACTTTGTTGAGAATATTGACTCTTATTTCAAGAAGTTGGTGAGATAGTGAACAACGTTTAATTAAATTGTTGTTCTTATATGCGTGAGACGCCATAATGTTCGACATCATTTTTCTTTTATATATGTCATCAAACTGTTCTAGAAGTTAAGACAAGCGGGTCTAGATAGAGGTGTTTTGCTCAGGCGTAACACCAGTCTACCTGTTGGGTCCAGATATTATGGCAATGACTAAAACACTACAGGAGAAAGTCGACGTTTGTGCAAATAACAGGACGAGAAAAACTTTAAAAAATTAGACAAAGGATGAACGGATGAGCTGAAGGAGGAGGTTGGTGGGGAGTCGGTAAAAGTGGGCTGGACACGTAGAAAGGTGGAAAGAATGGAAGGGACGGCTGACGAAGAATGCGGGTACGCTCATAACGGAACTTAGAATGAGATGAGGAAGACTGATACTGAGATGGGAAGTCTTCTTGAAGGGAGATTTGCCAGAAGTGGGAGGGGAGTGAAGAAGGAGAGCATATGATGGGGAGTGGAGAAGGAGAGCATATGATGGGGAGTGGAGACGGAGAGCGAAGGATGGGGGAGTGGAGAAGGAGAGCGAAGGATGGGGGATTGGAGAAGGATAGCGAAGGATGGGGGAGTGGAGAAGGAGAGCGAAGGATGGGGGAGTGGAGAAGGAGAGCGAAGGGTGGGGGAGTGGAGAAGGAGAGCGAAGGGTGGGGGAGTGGAGAAGGAGAGCGAATGGTGGGGGAGTGGAGACGGAGAGAGAAGGATGGGGGAGTGGAGAAGGAGAGCGAAGGATGGGGGAGTGGAGACGGAGAGCGAAGGATGGGGGAGTGGAGAAGGAGAGCGAAGGACGGGGGAGTGGAGAAGGAGAGCGAAGGAAGGGGGAGTGGAGACGGAGAGCGAAGGAAGGGGGAGTGGAGAAGGAGAGCGAAGGATGGGGGAGTGGAGAAGGAGAGCGAAGGAAGGGGGAGTGGAGAAGGAGAGCGAAGGAAGGGGGAGTGGAGAAGGAGAGCGAAGGACGGGGAAGTGGAGACGGCAGTGAAACGGGCGGAAGAAGAAGGAAACATAAATCGGCGACCAGTGTCGGTGCTAGAGTCTCCCGGTCTTCAGGGATAAAGGACAGCAACAACTATTAATGAGATTAGTTAATGTGCCGATGTAATATGTGCGGGTACATTAAATGTATGTGTTATTAATGGTAATTTGATAATGATCTAGGCTAATAATATCGATTGTATAACTAAGTCTTATTGATCAAGTCCGTCGAAACCTGATTAGAAGTTGAAATATAATATCATATCGCCAGATATCACATAGTCTTGTGAACTGCATACATTTCCGTAAGTGAGAGGTCGTACCGGAAACACGCTGGGTGGCGTAAACACCGTGTGAAACACGGTAGGAGATTGGTCAACAACTGACCATCAACCAATTAAATTTACCGTTGGAAAGTTGTGTAAGCGCGTGTGGAAGATGAGCTTTATTTAAGATTTGGAATAAAACTTGTCTTCACAGGACTGCAAATGTTTTTGACAAATTCAATTAAATTCCTAGGCTGGGGCTTCGCGGATTGCGGCCACTGGACGGGAATATGTTTGACGCCTATGTACCCTTCACGGGTTCACAGCTATGAACACATTGTTTTGTGATGCTTCAACTGGACTATTTTGTTTCATAGGATACCCTCTAGATACCTGGAGTGTGTATGTTTTATCTGGTTGATATGTGTTGTCGGGATTCTATCATAACTCCTTCGACTCTCGGTCTATTGATGGTTTCTGTGCGTCCCTGTTCATTATATCATACTTATCCATTCTGGTTAGTTGTTAATCTTACGTCCATGTTCAATATATCATACTTATCCATTCTGGGTAGTTGTTAATCTTACGTACCTGTTCATTATATCATACTTATCCATTCTGGTTAGTTGTTAATCTTACGTCTATGTTCATTATATCATACTTATCCATTCTGGTTAGTTGTTAATCTTACGTCCCTGTTCAATATATCATACTTATCCATTCTGGTTAGTTGTTAATCTTACGTCCATGTTCATTATATCATACTTATTCATTCTGGTTAGTTGTTAATCTTACGTTCCTGTTCATTATATCACACTTATACATTCTGATTAGTTGTTAATATTACGTCCCTGTTCATTATATAATACTTATCCATTCTAGTTAGTTGTTGATCTTACGTCCCTGTTCTTTATATCATACTTATCCATTTTGGTTAGTTGTTGATCTTACGTCCCTGTTCTTTATATCATACTTATCCATTCTGGTTAGTTGTTGATCTTACGTCCCTGTTCATTATATCACACTTATCCATTCTGGTTAGTTGTTAATCTTACTATTATTATTACTATTATTATTAGTGTGATTATTTTACCAATTACATTTAAAGAAGTGTTGTTGTTGCGGTTGTTGGGTGCGATGTAATGAAGATGATGGTGGTAGTGACGGTGGATAGTTGTTGTCGTTATTGTTGTTGTTGTTGTTGTCGTCGTTGTTGTTGTTGTTGTTGTTGTCGTCGTTGTTGCTGTATCAATTATGTCCACCTATTGTCCTTAGGCGCTGTTGTTTGCCTGCTGTCACATAATTACGTTGACACTGGTGGTTTCAGCCGAGATCCATTGCAAGCTGGACAATTGTCTGCCCGTCTTAAGCATCACTTGCTCCATCTACAGCATGGTGGCCCTGGCTGAGGAACGCTACCGGTAGGTGGCGCACATATCATTTCAGATATACATTTTTTTCGGAATAATGTTAAAATAATTATGATGATTTCATGATATTAAAACGACCCAGTTCATGCCTATTTCGGAAAACACGTCATTGTAATACAAATATTTCGAGACAGCAACACATACCTAAACATTAATTTGTTGTTAAAGTTTACAATATAATTTTAGGAAAAACATCCACCTTGTGCACATGGGCTTGACATTAATCTGATGAATTGATATATGATTCCAGGGCAATCGTTTTGGGTCCTACGCACACCATGTACCGCAAGAGAGCGTTGGAGATCATTGGCGGAATATGGACATTGTCAGCTCTGGTGGCCACGCCGACATTTGTCGATTATTACGTCCACCTCGAGCCAATTACGTCAACAGATGTCAGCAACACCACTGCGGTGACGTCACAGATGTTATGTAAGCCTAAGTCTGACGTTTTTAACATGATTAATGGTGGGTTTATCCTATGCGCATCGTACATGATACCCCAGGCACTCATATTCAGTCGCTACTACCGTCTTGTCACGTTCATCAAACGGCAAGCACTTCAGATGACATGTGGTCTGACGTCATCGTTCGTGTCGCACAATCGGAAGAGGATTATAAAGATGTTGGTCATCATCGCAGTTCTCTTCTCCTTCGCCTGGCTGCCGTACTTTGTTCTCCTTGTCGGCGCTGTAAGTTCTTGTTTGTCTGTTATTTATTTGCTAGATGTATTGTAGCGGATGATCTTTGCGTAATGACAAAAGTGAATAGTTTAAATACAACCACGCGGACAATGACAATTAGCATTATCAATAGCTTGGTGCAAGTACACATCAACAGTGGCACTCCATATAACATTATCAATAGCTTGGTGCAAGTACACATCAACAGTGGCACTCCATATAACATTATCAATAGCTTGGTGCAAGTACACATCAACAGTGGCACTCCATATAACATTATCAATAGCTTGTGCAAGTACACATCAACAGTGGCACTCCATATAACATTGTCAATAGCTTGGTGCAAGTACACATCAACAGTGGCACTCCATATAACATTATAAATAGCTTGGTGCAAGTACAAATCAACAGTGGCACTCCATATAAGATTATCAATAGCTTGGTGCAAGTACACATCAACAGTGGTACTCCATATAACAATATCAATAGCTTGGTGCAAGTACACATCAAGAGTAGCACTCCATTCATAATTCAGTGTTGTTTCACTGGAACGGTTCACGCTGGTGTGCCCGTGCGTGTGTGTGTGTGTGTGTGTGTGTGTGTGTGTGTGTGTGTGTGCGCGCGTGTGCGCTAGCGTGTGTGCGTGCGTGTGTATGCGTGTGTGTATATGTGTGTGTGCGTGTGCGTGTGTGCGTGTGTTTGTGCGTGTGCGTGATTACATACACGCATACATGCTTACTTGCACGCGTGCAAGTGTTAATGAACGTTACTCACATCAATCGAAGACATATTTGTTTTGTTCCTGTAGAAACTGACCGGCCAGTCCAGCAGTGCCTGACTCTGGCCGTCTTCAGCACGTCCTACAACATCGTTATCTACCTCATATACAACGCTGAGTTCCGCAAATCGTTTCTGAACATCTTCTGCTGCGTCCGGCCATCGACCGTGCATCCGTCTCTCCCGCTGAGCCTCCCAGTAACACAGGCCCCACCAATTGTTAATTAAAACATACGACACTCGTCGTTCCGCGGTGATTGCACAGTCTCAACAGCGGTCGTAATAGTGTCACACAACGAACGTACAATAAATAACACTTTTGATTTAAGTAATATGGAGTACCAGCATATGCCGCGATAGCGCGAAACGACTAAGGTCTGACTGTGGTCTCATTAACTAAATGTTATTACATTTTGGGAAGTGTAAATGTATACATATAGGACATGAAAATATGGACGAGGAATATAAAAAGGGGGATGCTGTACTAGGTAGAACCACACAAGAAAAGGACTTAGGAGTAACATTTAGTGCTGACATGAAAGTTTCAAAGCAATGTGGGGTTGCTGTTTCGAAAGGAAATCAAATGCTAGGGCTAATTAGGAGAACTATCACGTATAAGGAGAAACATCTAATTGTACCCCTATACAAAGCAATAGTTATACCACATTTGGAATATTGTATTCAAGCATGGAGGCCATATCGTACAAAATCATAGACAAGCTAGAAAGAAATCAACGAAGAGAAACTAAAATGATTCCAGAATTGAGAGACCTTAGTTACGAAAGTCGCTAGACTAAGAGGAGGCCAAATAGAAGTGTTTAAAATAGTGAACGGTTATGAGGATGTTGATAGGAATATGTTCTTTAAACTTAAAGAAGGCCGTAAAACCAGAGGACACAAAGCAGCATTAGTTAAGGAGCAGTGTACGTTGGACATGAGAAAGTACTCTTTCTCACAGTGAGTGATAAATGAATGGAACAAACTGCCAAATGATTGTGTTAATGCTAGTAGTGTGAATATGTTTAAAAATATAATTGACAGATAACTGATAAGGGCGGGCTACACATATATGAAAAAATTGGTGGACTCTCGATACGCCAATGGCTTCCTTGTCCACTTGCCATCTGGAACTTGTTGTTCGAGATGGCAATCTTGTTAAATCTTGTTAAACTACCTCGACAGGGAAACACCTTCCA
The DNA here is from genome assembly GCA_033239005.1 of Lamellibrachia satsuma. Lineage (NCBI taxonomy): Eukaryota > Metazoa > Annelida > Polychaeta > Sabellida > Siboglinidae > Lamellibrachia > Lamellibrachia satsuma. Next base: position 28,198 of record BSQZ01000227.1, on the reverse strand, counting down.
CCTGTTTCTATCGCTTTGCATCAGTGATTGTTGTGTAAGCTTGACGACATGAAAATGTAGTTCCATTGTGTCTCAATGATTGTCGTGTAAGTGTATCAGCAATTGACATAACAGTTCCGTGACATTTTACCTAGCAACCATATCAAGCCCGTCAAGCTATAAACAAATGGCCGTAAATGTAAAACTACCAGTCACTCCGCAGTGTTTCTCGTTGAACCTATGGTTTAAAGTATGCGGATGTTTGCCTGTAAGTTTACGAAAAACTGCTAGCAAATGTAATGAATAAGTTAGCATGCCTTGGCGTAAACAAATGTGGTGTAAATAGTGATTGTGGGAATGTGAGTCGCTACCTTGAAGGTTCTACTGTTAATCGCCAGATGGCGAACATTCGAATGTCGACCGCTGTTCCACCATATGTATATGTGATGTTATAGAAGTTATGATACTACGAATGTTAACCGTAGTGTACAAAAGTGTCGTCAATTAAAATTAATTATCGTGATGTATGTAAATGAATGAGTGGCCGACCTCATTTCACTAAAATGAGCAATACAAATTAATGAAACATTGGCGTATAGATCTATGCTAACCCCCAATAGTGTTCGTCGGCATTCAAACGTTAGAACAGCCGAGTTTGCGCTCCGACGGTAGCTGTGTCGTTTCTGTTTAATATCATTAACTATTATTATTAGTACGATGTATTTTTGGCAAAACAATAATTGTTTATATATGTGCGTACTTGTCGTGGATTCTCTCATTTAAAGTACAGCATTACGTGTCGTACTTGTCGTGGACTCTCTCATTTGAAGTACAGCATTACGTGTCGTACTTGTCGTGGACTCTCTCATTTAAAGTACAGCATTACGTGTCATATTTGTCGTGGACTCTTTCATTTAAAGTACAGCATTACGTGTCGTACTTGTCGTGGACTCTCGCATTTAAAGTACAGCATTTCGTGTCATATTTGTCGTAGACTCTTTCATTTAAAGTACAGCATTACGTGTCGTACTTGTCGTGGACTCTCTCATTTGAAGTACAGCATTACGTGTCGTACTTGTCGTGGACTCTCTCATTTAAAGTACAGCATTACGTGTCGTACTTGTCGTGGACTCTCTCATTTAAAGTACAGCATTACGTGTCGTACTTGTCGTGGACTCTCTCATTTAAAGTACAGCATTACGTGTCGTACTTGTCGTGGACTCTCTCATTTAAAGTACAACATTACGTGTCGTACTTCCGTTATCTATGGCTCGCTCTTTCACAGTAATATTAGTATCATATCACTAACATCAATTAAATTAGTTTATACGAGTTGTTTTAAATAGGATGCTAGAATATGCTAAGAAATAAGTTGGGCGTGTTATCATGTTTAAAATGTATAATAATTCATTTGTGAGACGTTTCATCGTTAAGCATTGGATGTATTACAATGTGTATTGTTATCTGGCTGGAATAAATCGTTGAAATCGACGGATCTAATTATACACATAACAAAACACTCGACATCGTCATATATATATATATATATATATATATATATATATATATATATATATATATATATATATATATATATATATATATATATATATATATATATATATATATATCTAAACCAATATGTTCTCACAAATCCTGGCATTTGGCCGGAATTGCGGGGAAGTAGGATTGAGGATTAATAGGCGCGCCTGATAGTGATAGAACATTGGACACAATAGCAAAAAGTAGTTCCCTCCCTTCCTCCCTCCCACCCTCCCTCCCTCCCTCCCTCCCTCCCACTCCTACCTCCCTCCCCTCCCCTCCCCTCCCGGAAAACTTCACATAGACATCCACCAGGGACACACACACACATACACACACACAAACACACACACACAAACACACACAAACACACAATCACCAGGGACCGATGAAGAGTTCACATATACATCAACCGGTGGCCGATTAAAGCCACCGGCGGTTGATGAAGATATGATGAAGCATTTATTAAGAGCTGATGAGTATTTCACACAGGCAAAAGGATCAACAAATACTGTGTAATATATCACGGCGTTCAAAGGAATGACACCCGATGACACCAACGGATAGAATACATATTCAATGATGACGCACTCAGTGGTGCCGTTTGACTGGCAACCAAAAGAGTATTGAATCCCGACTTCCCTTCTAAGAATAATTATTTTCTTGAAAGACAAACTTATCTTCAACGAGCACGTGCACAGTGAGTAAAATTACACCGTTAGATTTTTTCATAAAGTTGTAATATGTCTGCTGATAGCCCAGAAGGAGGACAAGGATATTCAGCTATCAAGCATAATTCAATAACTTTGAGCACCTTGAACTGTTATAAACCGCTAGCAGGTCGAACGACGTAAATATCTGACAACTGAGGCGACAGCCGCCATCAGGAAGAACCTAAGTAAAGTTAAGTAGTATAAAGTGACGATGGTATCTCCGTACGTGTCTGTCTATGCTAATTACAGTCGCTCTGCTGCGTCAAAACTTCTGGCTACGATGCGCTATGCTAGAATACAGACCGATCGATCCGAGCTGTGCTGCGTCACACAAGCAGATAGCTACTCATAAAAAAGCCGACAGTAAAACACAGCGCCGACCAGTCGCCTACTTCGTCCACGATTATCGACCAGGCTGAATGATCGTCGAGCGCTCGGAGGCTGTGAGACGACCACATGACAACCTCTCTACAAAATACCTGGCGATTATATCCGGCGGCTATTCGTCGACTATACGCTCACGCTACTCGGCTCGCGACGTTGCACAAAGACTGTAGGTCACAGCAGGTCACAGCAATAGGAATGTCGCGTGTATGTCAGGCCGATAGTGCCATAAACGTATGGCAGGCCGATAGGGCCATAAACGTATGGCAGGCCGATAGGGCCATAAACGTATGGCAGGCCGATAGGGCCATAAACGTATGGCAGGCCGATAGGGCCATAAACGCGGTTTTTTGTTAAGCGTTGAATTATATAGAAGAACGTTGATATAATTATCAACCAATGAAAACGCGAAGATAGTTTCGCGTTGAAATAGATTGTAACGCGTTGATAAATCAACCAATGAGAAACGCGTTGACATATCAACCAGTGAAAACGCGAACATAATAACGCGTCGATATATCATCCAATGAAAACCCGAAGGTAGTTACGCGTTGAATTACACAGTAACGCGTTGATATGTCAACCAATGACAACTCGTTTAGTCTTAGTTACGCATTATGAAAATAAAAGGCGGTAATTTACGGTAATGCGTGCGAAAGTAGATATATGCTGGCCACATCATGTTCAACGTAAAATAAGAAATGCCTATTCGCCGCATCCAAGGAGCACAAGAGCGCCTACATAGACATTCTAATTCCGCTTTCTTCCTGACAATATTTAAACGTGTAGTCGATGACTGCCTCCGCCTTGGAACAATTGTTTATTTCTTGCATACCAAAGTGTCAACGAGTGCCCGGTCTAAACACAAGATATCAGTTTCAAGTAAAGTTATACCCAATTCATTGCATCCCATTCTGTGAATTACTTTTAACAATATAAAACAAGAAGATAATACGAATATCAAACATAGTAACTGGGGGGGGGCATTCTCGAATTGTAAGGCCTGACGTATTTTAAGATAAAGATTATTGACATAAAACAACACCCATGTTACATTTAATAAAGATAACATAACAACAAACGACTGCCAATTGTGTAGGTGTTTGCAATGTTGTATACTATTATCATGCCCGAAGCAACGGGGGTTAATATACATGTATTAATGTCGGCTTACATTGAGCAGTATGTAGCCAGCATATAGCTATTTTCGTACGTATTACTGTAACTTACCACCTTTTGTGTGTAACGAAGACGATCTTTCATTGGTTCATCATGTGATGCATAGCTAAACGATTTGTCATTGGTTGACAGAGTAAGGCTTTACTATATAATTCAACGCGTAACTATCTCTGCGTTTTCATTGGTTGATATATCAACGCGTTATTGTCTAATTCAACGCGTAACTGTAACCGCGGTTATGGCCATGTCGGCCTGCCATACGTTTATGGCCATGTCGGCCTGCCATACCTTTATGGCCCTGTCGGCCTGCCATACGTTTATGGACCTGTCGGCCTGCCATACGTGTATGGCTCTGTCGGCCTGCCATACGTTTATGACCATGTCGGCCTGCGATACGTTTATGGCCATGTCGGCCTGCCATACGTTTATGGCCCTGTCGGCCTGCCATACGTTTATGGCCCTGTAGGCCTGCCATACGTTTATGGCCCTGTCGGCCTGCCATACGCGTGTCGTGACAAAACGGCTCACATATTCCTTGGCACCCGGACTTTGTCAACTGCTGCCAACATGCAATGATTACGTGACGGAACAGCCATTATACCTATCTACCACCAGCGAACATGGGGAGTAACAAATAGGTATATATGTGTGTCTTGCAGCAGTTCGTTCTCTACAGTGACGTCAATGCGACGGCCTGAGTGCGGCCTTTGTCAGCGCCTCGCCTGCAATATATGGGCATAAGAAGGAAAGGTGCGAACTATGTGGAATGATTAAATGATACCGTACGAAGCTCCGACTTGGTCGAGCAACATTATAATAGTCATAGTTGATGATATATAGCGCCCACTCTGGTCATCATGGGCTGAGGAAACAGGGAAAGCTTACCTTTGACGTCATGTCACTAATTAATTGATGTCACGTCACTAATTAATTCCAAGAACCGGATTAGCTCTGTGGTTCTAGTCCATCATGCCGATATTTCGAAATGTAGACAGAGACACGAAATGCCGTTGGTTTCTTATTCCTGGTGTCTACGCCAGCCAAGGGAAGTAAACTATCACACACAGTAGGGACAGGGGGGTTTCTGGTTGCCCGGAAACGCTCCCAAATCCCGCTCTGCTCTAGGATCCATCATAGGAAAGATGACATGCAACATACAGTATTTTCCATGTTGATCTTCTCGAAACAAATTGTAGGACTTGACGGAAACACTACTGCCGAGGTCGGTGACAAGGTATATGCGCACAGTGTAGCCCGACTTTTAGCATCGGTTTTTGTTTGAAACATTACTGATCTGTAGCTATATCTGCCGCGCAGTGCCACGTTTTGGCGCGCCACAAAAATCCACCGAATCTTGTTTGGGCCACGACAATAGGAGTGTCAATATGGTAATATTATTTTAACACATTGTCACAATAACAATTTGCACACTATAATCTGATAATGTCATGAGACATCCCGACGTATGTCGGAAAAATCACATGCGTAAAGAAGGTATAAGCGTTCCCGGGTAACACTGAAATTCATGTTTCACGCATTACCACCGGACGTACATTTTTCTTCTCAACGAACAGAATAAAGCCTTACGCGACACCTTCAAAAACGGACAGACTGGCGGCCCTTCGTTATTTTTCATAAACATCACGAAGCGGCCGTTACAAAGATCAGACTGTCCGAACTTGGAAAAGCCGCTCGCTCGTGCGAAGCTATCGTTGGCTACGACGAGAAAGCTTTATGCCCGTGGTCCTCGTGAGGACATGTCCACTTAGGCACACGTCCGTCGTAGCCACGACAGCGACTTCCGACCCGAACACATTCACCGTTACGGAAAACTAGCCATGGAGTGGATGGAATGGGAAGCTAGTAGGACCCACACGGAGTTCAAACACCAGTTTAACGTTAGAAAGAAACGCTTTAGTAAGAGAAATATTCCCGTTGACGGAAAGTGTAAGACAACCGACACCATATACCAATTTCATTGTTGTTTTTTGCCACGGTTGCTTCTGCGCGGGTAAAGAAATTAACCCCGTCAAAGGGAAAACGTATGCGTGAAGAAACTAGATCCAACACGGAGTATTGCGTCGTTTTGTCACCGCTGTTGTCGAAATGTGGGAGTGCGAGTGGAAAAAAAAATTATGAAGTAACACATTGTCTAAAAACAACATTTCCTTATAGTGCTATTAAATGGAAAATGACCCAAGACGAAATTTTACCCGACCTTTACAAAGGTTGCTTGTTTTGTAGAATGTGACATTTCTGTTCAGAATCATTTGAAACATCATTTCGGCGAATTGTAACCGATGTTCAAAAACACTGACATAACCCTTTCTGACATCGGAGATTTGATGCGTGCTTTCGCTGAGGATCACTGTATATTATCAACTCCCGCCGTACCTGGTGGCCTCTTATTTTAGTAAAACTATTTTGTTACCAACACCCCTTTTACAGTGGTACCTGAAGCATGGGTTAGTCGTATCGCACATCTATCAAGTCGTAGACTACGAATCTAAACCACGCTTCAGGGTCTTCGGTGACTCCGTCTCGGATGCACGGACAAAGCGTTCACAGCGGACACCAGTTAGCTTCCAGGCAACTCGGGGTGCAGAAGGACCGCGACCAACGTCGAACGACACCGCAACGTTTATTTCCGAAACGACGTAGCAGCTGTCCGGGGTGTAAACAGTTGCCCGGGGTGTAAACAGTTGCCCGGGGTGTAAACAGTCATAGATTCAGGTAGCTCGACCAAATATCGAAATCTCTGTACCAGATGACAAATTCTAAAAGTATCATTCAATACAGTCTCCCAGTATATATATATATATATATATATATATATATATATATATATATATATATATATATATATATATATATATATATATATATATATATATATATATATATATATATATATATATATATATATATATATATATATATTTTTTACAGGTAAGCTAAATTACGAATGCTTCAGTTTTATTAAGACTTACTAGATTCCTGCGTAGAACGTCCCCTGTTTCACTTATGCGAGGTGGACACGGATTCCTTGTATTTGGCCAAATCGCCAAATGACTGTGTTATCCCGAGGAAGTTAGAACATTATTTTAGAAATAAGTCGGAGTGGTTCCCTTCCGTGTGTCGTGACGCGCACGTTCAAGATTACGTGGCGTGTCGGTTGGCCGGCTGAAAGTGGTTCGCCTCCGACCCGTGTTGAACCCCCGGCCTGTTCAAGGTAGCATGGGAGGGTGACGACTTCGTTGGATTGTGTAGCAAGACCTATTATTGTTTCGGTCACACAGACAAATTCAGTAATAAAGGTTTGAACGAAAATCAAAAGACGTGTTCTTGGAAGTCCCGCGTAACAGGAGAAGCGGCGTCGTAAAAAAACCACGGGTTTCGGGTTAGAAATTATTCGATTTATATATACAATCAGAAACGTTCCGCATTGACCTATTTCTATTTAAAACGTAGAGTGCAAGCTCACGGAGTCACCACCTTCCCATGTCTACTGTAGCAAAACGCCGTAGGAAACTCATACTGGCTTCCCTTCCTACCTATGGGATGGTTCGGAATCTAGACGCTGTAACATTGCAATATAATTTTTTATAACAATACTACATTTTATTATGTTATCGTATTACGTAGCATTTAAAACAAATGCTCTATTTTATCATAGCCTATTATGCACTTCCGTAGAATTTAAAACAAATGCTGCGCTTTGTGGTTTTTATAAAATAAGAATTAGGTACATAAGTACTGTGTTTTTTCCTATCATTTAAAACGAATGCTGTATTTTAATTTAGATTACCACTGCTCTGTAGCATTTAAACAAATACTCTGCTTTGTAGTTTTTACAAAATTACATTGTATTATAATCACATTATCTTTGGTGCTTATGAATAAAATAATTTAACAAGATTTAACAAGATTTGCCATCCAAGCCAAAGGCCCAGATGGCAAGTGGACAAGGAAGCCATTGGCTTATCGAGAGTCCAACAATGTTCACCTACTTATAACCCGCCCTTCTGATATATGTGTCAACCTTGTTTTTAAACATATTCACGCTGCTAGCAGTTACACAATCTGTAGACAGTTTGTTCCATTCATTTACTGTCCTCTGTGAGAACGAGTGCTTCCTGATGTCCAATCTACATTGATCCTTTACTAATTTTACCTCATGTCCTCTAGTTCTGCTATCCTTCTTGAGTGAGAAAAACATATTTCTATCTATATTTTCATACCCATTCAATATCTTAAAAACTTCAATCTGATCTCCTCTTAACCTCCTTGTCTCTAGAGTTGTTAAACCACATTCTTTCAGGCGTTCTTCATAACTAAGGTCTCTAAGTTCTGGAATCATTTTAGTTGCTCTCCTTTGTATGCGTTCAAGCGTATCTATATCCTTCTTACGATATGGTCTCCATGCTTGTATACAGTATTCTAAATGAGGTCTAACTATTGCTTTATAAAGAGGTATAATTAACTTTTTTCCCTTGTATGTTATGTTTCTTCTAATCAATCCAAGAATTTGATTACCCTTTGAAGCTGCAATACCACACTGCTTTGAAACTTTCATATCAGCGCTTATTGTAACTCCTAAGTCCTTTTCTTTTACAGTAGTACCAAGAACAGTAGCTCCCATTTTATAGTTTACATTCAAGTTCCCATGTCCTGTATGTAGGCATTTACATTTCCCAAAATTGAACAGCATCTGCCATTTCTCAGACCATTTCACTAATCTGTCTAGATCGTTTTGTAAATGTTGTTTATCACCATCAGTATTAACCTTTCTAAACAGTTTTGTGTCGTCCGCAAATTTCAGTACGTTACTTGTTATACTGTCGTCCAAGTCATTGATATAAATTAAGAATAATATAGGTCCTAATACTGATCCTTGAGGTACCCCACTCAAAACCGATTTCCAATTTGAAACTTCGCCATCTACTACAACTCGTTGTCTTCTGTCAGTCAGCCATTGTTCTATCCAGTCAGTTATGCTATCCCCGATACCATGGGCTTTTAATTTAAGTAGCAATCTTTGATGTGGCACTTTGTCAAAAGCTTTCTGAAAATCTAAGTAGATAATATCTACTGGCGATCCCTCGTCTATCCACTTAGTGATTTCTTCCAAAAAACATAACACATTTGTTAAGCATGACCTCGCTTTAAGGAATCCATGTTGAGATGATTTAATAATTTATGCTTAACGAGGAAGTCCACCATATGGTCTTTAATTAACCTTTCTAATAATTTACAAATCACTGACGTTAAACTCACTGGTCTGTAATTCTCTGACTTATTTCTCGAACCCTTTTTAAATAATGGTATGATGTTTGCTTCTTTCCATTCAAACGGAACAACTCCCTCTTTTAATGACAAGTTGAATACTCTTGCAAGTGGTATACTGATTTGATCTACTGTTTCCATTAGTAATTTTGGAGGAATCCCATCCACTCCCGGTGATTTGTTATCCTTCATTGCCTTTATTTTCCTAGCTACCAATTCTGGAGTTACAACTAACGGTCCTAAATAGTCAGATTTAGTCCCCTGAAATTTAGCATCAGCAACTGGTAATGAACTAATATCTTCTTTTGTAAACACTGAACTGAAGTAACCATTTAGGTCTTCCGCCATTAAAAACCCCTGTGATATTATATTTCCAGCACTGTCTTCTAGAGGTCCAACCTTGTCTTGTACGTTTTGTTTACTCCTGACATATGCATAAAAACTCTTGCTGTCAGTTTTTATGTTACATGCCAGTTTTTGCTCATAGCTTCTTTTAGATTGTCTGATTTCAGTTGTAGCTGCATTAAGTGCCTCTTTGTATTTTGCATAGTCTTCTTCCTTTCTGGTACGCCTATAAACCCTCCACATAGTTTGTTTTAGCATTATTTTTCTAATTGCCTCTTTTGACACGTGTTTCTTTCTACACCGTTTTCCTTGTTTTCGGAAGGGAACAAATTTATCAATGATACTCTCAATTTCATATTTTAGAATATTCCAACATTCAATTGCAGTCTTATTCATCAGCATGTTATTCCAATCTAGCTGTGCTAAGTATTTTCTCATATCTTTGTAGTTACCTTTGTAGAAGTTTCTCTTGTACGTTTTCTTATTTTTACTTTCTGATTTTACATTGATGTCAAAATGTATTTGATTATGGTCACTATTACCCAATGGTTCAAATATTTTTACATTGTCCACTAATTCTTTTGTGATGACAAAACTATATCTAATACATTTTCTCCCTGGTTGGTTCTAGTACGTGCTGAGTAAGAAAGCTATCCTGGATTAAACATAGAAATTGTTGATCCTCAATCCCTGTGCTCTCTAGAGAATTCCATTGTATGTGTCCATGGTTAAAATCTCCCATTATGATACATTCCCCTTTACTAACTTCCTTTATAGCGTTTTTTATTTTTGTGTTGTCCTCTTCGTTTATGTTTGGACTTCGGTAAACTAATCCAACAGTTAATTTTGAATTTCCTGAAACAATTTTGCACCAAACAGCTTCATCGCAATCTGCTTCCCTTTCTAGTTTCATTTCATAAGCCTGAATAGATTCTTTAACATATAAAATAACTCCCCCGCCCCTTCTTCCTATTCGATCTTTCCTAAACATTACGTATCCTGTCAGTCCTAATTCAGCATCTGTTATATCTATGTTGGCCCATGATTCAGTTATACCAATTATGTGAGGGTCAATATCTTCTACCATAATGTTTAATTCGTTTTTCTTATTTACTATGCTCCTTGCATTTAAACATACGCATCTATAACCTTTTTCAGAGATGTTTTTCGGATGATTTGATATTGGTTTATCTGTGCTAGTGGTCTCTTGTTCTGCTTGAGACACCTCTAGGTAACCCCCCTGCAGGAGACAAGTGGTGGTGTCGATGATTTTATTGGTTTCCAATAAACAACACGACACGCAGACATTACACGTTGCTCTTAACATAATCGAATACACGACAGTCGTTGTTTTTAATTTAAAAAAAGTCTTCTTGGGTACGCCTCAAAATCGATGCAACGGGTACACGGCGCATTACTGTCCAAAAACGTTAGACAGTGGAGTCTGAAGTGTTCTGTCGTTGAAAGTCCAATTTGCGCAGTTGTAACGCAGACAGTTGCATGACAGTTTCTGGAAGTCATGTGGCTATCTTGCAGTCAAAACAATCAATTTCCCGCTTCCTTCAACCTAACTTTATTTACGCATGTAACCTTAATACATATTCGCCCACACGAGGGCGCCACCTTAATTCTAACCGATTCATTACCTGCCACCACTATAAACGTAATTAGTTATTCCACACGAGGGCGCCACCTCAACCGATTGATTTCGTATCCGCTAGGTGCCGTCATATGTTGTATGGAAGTGACAAGAAGTTTGTGAGTTGAAAGTTTGTAAGTTTGTCATTTGGAAGGTTGTGACATGAAGTTTATGATTTGAAAAGTTTGTAACATGAAAGTTTTAAGTTGAAAGTTTGTAAGTTTGAATGCGCGTTGAAAATGTTTGAGTTGGAAGTTTGTAATTTGAAAGTTTGTGTTTTAAAAGTTTGTTAGTTTAAAATTTGTACTTTGAAGTTTGTGAGTTGAAAATTTGTAAGCTTTGGAAATTTGTGAATTGAAAAAAACTGTATCGTTTCAAAAGTTTGTGTTTTGAAAAAGTGCATTGCTATTTCGAGTACAGGGGAAGAAGCAATGAACGTTACCAAATCATCGGAATCACATGCGCTCGCTGACTCTTTATCGGAGGTGGTCGTCGTGAAGGTCGACTGGTCGGTTCGTCTTCTTCGCTTTCATTCGCAGTCCGAGCACGGTAGAGAGCTATATTCAACATGTTGTTTGTCATAACGATGGCGTGTCACGAATGACGATGAGCTCGTTGCTACCACAGCCTTCATATACTATCCGGCAACTTTCCAAAAACGTGTTCAGACGTGTTTGAAAACCATGTGATCATAGCTACAACGTGACAAATTCCTACCAATCACAATACGTGTAACATTGTTTCAAATGATGAGCCTACGTCACGCCACATAAATCAACTAATCAAAGACGAAGACTAAAACAGTTGCTGATGATATGACTTGAACACTTGCTACATATATATTGTTACATTGATTCAAAGTGTAACAAAATAGCACCAGACTTGCGCAAAATGTATATATTCATAAGAATAAAAGTAGTACCTTTATAACTCTCGTACCCCCAGAAAGGAGTTAACATTGAGGTGTCTAAAATAGATACGGGGAGAAATTCAGGGACGGAATCCCTGTGTTTAAAAGTACGGTATTATTGCTCACTGTGAGACACCCCTTATATTTTGAGATGTCCCCCACTCGTACGGTGTATGTATTATCAAGTGCAGAAGGGTATTAGTTGAAGAAGGGATCGTACCAAAAGATAAGGGGTCTGTATGTAACACGATCCGCATGAAACCAAGGACTAGTCTTTTTTATTAGTAGTTGGCTGTTGGGTATTCGTTATGTTATTAACTGTATCGATGCGACTAAGAAGGATCAAACACGTGAATGTAAGTACATGTGTTTTATTAACGAAATAAGCATGAAATAAACAGAAATGGGAAAAAAAGCAATTAACCGCCCACCACGTAGTTTAAAACTAGACAATCCTGAAGAACGTCCATTCCATCCATCAAAGGGAGGGAGGGTGGGCAAATTGTTTAAGAACTCAGATTAAACCCAACTAAATGAATATACGCACAAGACTAAACTAACATCAACTATCACTACACAATAATACGCAAATCAAAAATTACAACAATTCAAACAATACAAGCCAAGCAAAGATTTCTCGTGTATACTCCACGCAATTCCGAAGAAAAAGAGAGGATAGCATCATGGCCGCACTCGCTTTTATAGCGTTATCGGGTGCGCATGCGCGAGCCGCCGTGCATACTCTCGTAACCTAAACTAGTATTGTCCTAATAGCTATGATGCTAAAGCCCCCACCCACATGGTAAAATAAACATATTAGCTTGTAGTGATGTATTTAGTAGTCATAATATTGTTACCATTGGTTGACACACTTATTACGTTGTCGAGTTATATCTATTATGTTAAATTAGCAGTCTGGGGCCGGCATGCTTGCCGTGGTTATTTGTCACTTGATTATGGATGTTTACACGATTATTATTAATAAAACTACATGACATTAAGTTGGCCTACTTCAATCTATACCTGACTTGCGTTGTTGTTCTGCATAAAGTAATATATAGAGCGTCAGTGTGCATTATGAGTTGCAGTTTATAGATTGAAACAAGCATGTACATATAGTGAGTCAGTACTAGTTACAAATTATATTTTATCAGTGTTCATTAATATGCATTGAATTAAGAACATGGAATACTTATGTGTGTGTGTGTGTGTGTGTGTGTGTGTGTGTGTGTGTGTGTGTGTGTGTGTGTGTGTGTGTGTGTGTGTGTGTGTGTGTGTGTGTGTGTGTGTGTGTGTGTGTGTGTGTGTGTGTGTGTGTGTGTGTGTGTGTATATATATCTTCTGCGACTATAGTATCTCCGCGACAACCGTCACAGCAAATCTGCAGCCCTCACTGGCTGGCTCACGGTTACACTGGTTAGCTCTCGTTACGTCGAATGCGGACACTGCATAAACTGACAGTCGTGACTGACTAGAGCCCCATCTCTGTCTCAGTTCTCCCCTCTACCACTTCTGACTGCGGATAAACTTCCTATCTCCAACATGTTACCTCCACACCCTCCACACATGTTAAAGTTCTCAAATCCAAAAATCATGACAGTCTTCCGTTTGATAGTTTCTGAAAGACAACGGTAACTGGTCAGATATTGCCGAAGGCTAGCCGAAGATTGGCACAAACGAAACGTCTCTTATCATCGTGCGTTTCTCGTGCTTCAGCAGCAGCCTCCTCTAAGACCCGGTTATATCTGCTGAAGGCGATGACAACGCCGAAAGCTTAGGTGTGGAAACATTTTACATGACCTACTCCATGTTGAATTGATCACGCGTGACAACATAACTTTAATACTAACACCAGCATTAACAAGCAATGCTATATCATTGGAATAAGTGCGTAATTGTTAAACCGTAATATTAATTCCATTGCATAATATCAAGGTTATCGGTTTCCCTTTGCCTTATTTGTAGTAATATAACCGGAAGCTTCTTCCACTTTCGTTTTTAACTCTCTCCATCTCCCTCTGTCTTCTGGAATGGTATTCCACTCTTGGTCGTTCTTTCCTTCGTTTTCAAGATCTCATTTGACACAGTTTTTTGAAAGCTGCTTTGGTCTTCTTCTTCTTCTTCTTCTTCTGCCTTCCATGCTTTTTTGAGAGTCTGTCTTCGCCCATTCTTTACACATGTCCTGCCCATCTCGTTCTGCTTCCGACTACTTTTTTCTTGAGGTGTTTTTTCATGCCAATCTCTTCTCTCAATTCCTTCACCTTCCATCTATCTTCTTGAGTTACTTTGCATATTCTTCCGACCCAGTTGTTTTCTGTTATATGTATATTCTCTTCCTGTCTCAATGTCCGTGTCAGTGTCCCCAACCCGTATATACAGGCTGGTACCAGGCTGGTACCAACACTTTTCCTTTTAGTTGTTCCTTCTGTTTCTTTTCCCACATAATACCTTCCACTCTCCTCCATGCTGCTGCTCCTGTTTGCACTCTCCTCTGTATTGCCTTACTACTTCCTCCATCATCACAGACAGTACCGCCCAAGTATACAAAACTGTTCACTTGTTTAATGGTCTTTCCGTCAACAATTACATGTAGATCCACCTCCTGTTCGCCTATCCACATTACATCGGAGGCCATGTTTTCAAAAGGTGTTATTCCATTATTTCAATGTTTTCTGTATACCCTCTTCGTTATCAGCCACCACTGCTAGATCATCTCCATATAATATATTCTTAAGTTCTTTATGTTCAGGTACCTTTCCACTAATCATGTTCATCATCATTATGAAAAGCAGGGGACTCAAGGCACTTCCTGTCTAAGACCTACTCCCACTCCAAATTGTTCCGATGTTTCTCCTTCGATTCTCACCACCGCTGTTGTCTCCTTGTGCATTTGTTCAATCATTCTAACATGTGCCTCTCCAACCTCCATCCTTCTCATGATTACACATGCATGTTCTCTCGGCACGGTGTCAAATGCCTTTTCCAGATCGACAAAACGAATGCTACATCCTTTCTAAATTATCTCCTCTTCTCAATAATTTGTCTGATGGCAAACAATCCTCACATATATATATATATATATATATATATATATATATATATATATATATATATATATATATATATATATATATATATATATAATATATATATATATATATATATATATATATATATATATATATATATATATATATATATAAGTTATCGATCTTCGTCTTTCACGCACTATGTATTGACTCCCATAAAAATTATCAGACTTTAAACCTTTAAGACCCAATGCAAAACCAATCTTAGCCGACTTCTTCATCACTCGCTTCTTCCACACACTTCAGTGCCTCCTATTGTTGTATTGCTTGCTCAACTTCTTAGTTCCACCACCACTGTTCTTTCTTCTTTCGGCTTTGTGCGGGCTTTCCTGACGTTCGGCCACATATCACCTCAACTGTTCCAATAAAGCCTTCCTTAAATGATCTGCTTCCACATCCTCCCTTTGTTCTTTAAGTAGCCTGAACTTCCTATCTATTTCGCTTTTGTATTTGTCCATCACTTCTCCTTCACATTTCCACCACATGATCACCTGCCTTTGTTTGCCTCTTCCTATCCAGATTTCATAAACCAATGGTTTATGTTGGCTCGTTATGGGCTCTCTCACGTAAACGTTATGGTAAAGGATTACCTCCATAGTAAATACCACAAGTCTGGATTTTCGTAATTCGCGCAGTCGGTAAGGACCCCCACAAAAAGTGTGTACCTGCATTTCTAGGAGAACTACGACTGTAATTATAATTATGACGATGTCGATGATGATGAGTGACATTGTTATTATTATTAGTTTGGCTACCTCTCAGTAACTTATCAAAGTAACTTCAAAAGTAAAGCGTTACGTCCATCAACCTACTCAAATAGCTAACAATAACGCGGTAATCTTTATTATTTAAAATAACGTTCTATAGCAGATTGTTTGCCTACATTTTGCCGACATGGACCTGTCCTAGCATCCACGTGCATCTGGTTTTGGCACACAGTTTGACCGGGGCTACAGGTGTCGAATTCGTTGATATTTGCACACAGACAATCACTTTTTCGAACAACTGAATGTATACCGTTATGATGGTGCGTGCGTTCCTGTTCATTGTCTACTACATATAGTTTATGGCGATGTTACGTTGTGCAAATGTGTGCAGAAGCTACTTTATGACAAAGCAATCAACAGAGAGCATATGTGCTGGCCGTCACGAAAGCCTCACCTTATAATGCCTGCTTTCTTGACTGACACATGATATTTAGCTTTCTAAAAAATACTTGGACCACATTATATTTTTCTTGTTATATTTGCTCAAAGTAATTTAAAGATATGTCAAATCAAAACCATCAGCCAATAGCCGCCGATATCCCATCCATATACATATCAAGGGTATGCAAACATGAATATAAACCATAACAAAAGGTTTCATTTTTTTTAATGTATTCATATATCGAAATAAAATATAAAATATTATATAAAAAAAATCTTACGTGACATGTGACACTTCCCACTATGCTTCTCAATTCTGATATCCACTATAGAAATAATATAATATATTAATACCCGTTTCACTCGTTAGATAGCACCACTGTTGCTGCTAGGATTCGTTTGTCCCGCGACAAGTGGTGACGACCAAACCACCACCCACCAATACGTAATGCTGTACGTTTTTGGACTTATGCGACCATCTCTTATGGGAGGAACTCAGCTACAAAAGGCGGCCGTTTTAGTGGTTATATCAGACGATGTGGCCAGTTCACTTGGTGAAGATGGAGGCGGGCCGACTATGAAAGAGAGTAGGGGCGGTGAAACAGCGAGGTCACAGGAAGAGAGGCAGACCACAATTAAGATGGGAAGACTACGTAATGAGGGACGTGATAAAGGCGGTGGAAGATGAAAACTGGAGGGAAGAGGCTTCTGTCATGAAACAGTTGACAAGAACAACCAAAGCAGTGAAATAGTCGGCCTCGCCCGTTACTAAAGGGAACTACGGCGAAACAACACCAGAAAGTGAAATATCGCCGACGCCACTTTTGTTCGTGCTTGCAATAGACAATAGAATTCGATGCGCGGAGTTTTTCATAATTAGCCAATTTTTTTCATAATTAGCCAAAATGGTGGTGCTTTTGTAGCGCTTCTCGATTGCACGCTGAACGGCTAAGTCAACATTTATAAAGAGGAAGCGGTCGAATTATATTTTAAAATGTGGATCATTAAAACACATTTGGGCAGTGAAAATGTTGGCATGGATACAATTGATTTGGCATGATTTTGATATATAAAATGACAGGGTTTGTCCCTTTAATTAATAGGCTAAGCACGGTCGGCTAAGATTGGTTTCTCATTGGGTCTTAAAGGTTTAAAGTTTGATAATTTTTATGGGAGTCAATACATAGTGCGTGAAAGACGAAGATCGGTACCTGTATATATATATATATATATATATATATATATATATATATATATATATATATTATATATATATATATATATATATATATATATATATATATATATATATATATATATATATATATATATATATATATATATATATATATATATATATATATATATATATATATATATATATATATATATATATATATATATATATATATATATATATATATATATATATATATATATATATATATATATTATATATATATATATATATATATATATATATATATATATATATATATATATATATATATATATATATATATATATATATATATATATATATATATATATATATATATATATATATATACAATTGCACCTGAGGTAACACACACCCAGAATAATATATGAACATTATATGTTAACGAACATTGACAATGGCCAATACCAACTTACCTGCTTACAGTAATGATGATGAACTATTACTTGATAATCCCAATAACAACGATATTACATGTAATACAACTTTAGAAGTACCCACGTTACATGACACACATTCAGATATAACTTAAAACCCATTAGACCCCACGCGTCCGAAATCGTCCGACCTTGTTTTCCCCACGGCGCCCGAAAACGTCCGCTGGGGAAAAAGGTTGTGGAGGTGGCGTCGTCGGGTGGGTTGATATGAAACTAAAACTAACGGAATTTACATATCTTAGCTATGAATTGTGGGTAAAATTAACATAATGGTGGTACTGAAAATTTCGGAGATAATCGCGTTTGAAGTCGAGCACTGGTAGGCTTTAAAAGTGGCCGTTTCTCGTAGAACAGATGCGTTCACTGCAGATGAAGTTTGCGCGATTTTAGGGATGAATCTTCGGATGAAAGTGTTTCTGTGATGGATGTGGAGGTAAGATTTATATGTGGCTCGATCTTTGACTGAGTGAGCGATAAATTGAAGATGGCGTCGGTTGGTTTTCTTCGTCCAAGAGTAGCCTGGTCACCGTCTTTTTCAGCTTGTCGACTGTTTCAACACTGACATTGTGTGTTTTGTGCCATTTACTCGGCTTAGATTACGTGGTTAGTTATGCATGTTGTTATATAATGAATTATAAAGCAAATGAGTAAATAAAACAGAAAAATCTGGCCCGACGAGCATGTAAACATTCAAGGCTTGAATCAAGCCCTGGCCTGGGCGGTGCCTGGATGGGTGGTGTTGTTGCTTTGCCTTTGGACATTGTTGACAATTTTATTATATTGACGGTGTCAGTGGTCTTTGTAATTATTTATATTTATCTATATTTCAGATATTAGTAAACTTTTAAAAAGTCATGTCATTATTAGCTGCTTGTAAACATGATAATTTGACATTGTTGTGTTGGATATGACATGTGCATAAAAATTCTTATTCTGTTTTCATTACTGTAGCTGTTTGTTTGTTTCAGGTGGCATGTAATAGTAGTGATGACATCCCTGATGAGAACTCCAACAACTCATTGTCATCAAAATGAGCTTGTCAGTTGTGTCGTGAAAACGGAGTGAAACGACCATCTGGACGTGCAATTGAGACATGCTTTGGATGTGTGACATGCAATGTGCATTTGTGCAAACTTGGATTATTTGTGCAGAAACATGCATAGGAAGAAAATTTCCTTATGTGGAGCCAGCAGTTGGTGATGTTATTGTAATAAAATATGACTATCATGTCAAACTTCACTCTCAATATTTGTTAAAAAAATTATTTCCGAAGTTCCACACATCAGAATGACAACATATAACAAACTTATATATACCACAGTTACACCATTGCATAAATAATTAAATTTGCTTCAAAATAAACATAACTTGCAATTATAAGATATCAATACTTTTGAAGCTACAGCTTAAAAACTACAAGCACCCATAATTTTCAAAATCTGCCTCAGTTGCCCGGGGAAAAGCAGCACACGCTTAATTCAATGTGTGGGGTCTAATGGGTTGTATAATTACGACGATTTGTGGCCCAGCGGTGCCTTGTACAATGTTGAGCCAGACAATAGCGTTAACCAGAGCACGCATATTAATTGTAAATACTACAGTGATCGACAATTTGCATGTGATGTCAAATCCGATAGTGACTTTTCGCTTATCCATTTCAATGCTAGAAGCTTAAATAAGAGTATCTTGATGATATAAAACTATCGTTTGATATAATAGCCATTTCGGAGATTTGGACTGAACCGAACACAACTGAAGACATTTTATTAAAGGGTTATGAAGATTTTCACGTCGCTAGGGCAAACAGAAAAGGAGGAAGTGTCGCACTATTCGTAAATCACAGATTTTCTCGCACACTCCGTACATCTTTGAATGTGTCACTATGGAATTAGACATGCAAAAACACAAAAATATAATTGTGAGCCGTATTTATAGAACTCCGGGTTCAGACACAGACAGATTATGTGAGTACATGGACCAGTTACTTACATTTGTTTGTGGTGACTTTAATATTTATTTACTTAAACAGGAAACACACACCGGAACAAAGCTGTTTCTAGAAGGCATGTATGGTCAAGGATTATATACTTTAATAGTCAGACCGAGCCGAATTACTACCAACTCGTGCACCCTAATAGATAATATATTTACAACCAAATCAATTACTCTACTGATAGCGGATTACTAATAACTGACATTAGTGACCACTTGCCAATATTTGTATTATGTAAATATAAACTTGAAAACAAATATTCTAAGACGTTTAGAAATGTAAGAAGCCTGAAAGAGGACAATGTACTTATGTTTATGGAAAGTTTGAAGCAAGAACAGTGGGAAAGCGTGTTGCGTTTGGATGACGTTAACATCGCGTATGCTGATTTTATCAATACATTCAATACATTGTACAACCTTTATTGCCCAGCTAAGAAAGTCAAGATTAAGGACACTTGTAGAAAAAACCTTGGTTGTCCAATGGCTTAGAAAACGCATGTTGTAAGAAGAATCATCTTTACAGATTATTTCTTCGGGATAGAACCGAAATCTCTGAATCTCGGTAAAAAAACGTACAAAAACAAACTAACTTCTATATTCCACCGAAAATTACTGTAAATTGCTAGTAGAAAAGAGAGGAGATATTAAAGAAACATGGGCAATATTGAAGATTGTAATTCTTAAACAATGTTCATCGATCAAATATCCTATCCATATAAAATGCGGAGACAAATACATTTCCACAAATGAAGATAATGCAAATAAATTCAATAAGTTCTTCACAAACATTAGTTCCAATTTAGCAAAAAGCATTACAAATTCTGATGGAAATTTCTCTATTTGTGATTATTTAGGAGGCAGGATCAGAAATTGTCTGTATTTAAAACCCGCTGATGAGGAAGAGGTTATTAATGTTGTAAAGGCGTGTAAACGAAATAAATATACAGGTTTTTGAAGATATTAACATGAATAGTGTAGCCAATATCATACCCGTTATATCCAAACGTCTCACGCACATTTGTAATAATTCGTTTAAGACTGGTGTGTTCCCCTCTAGCATGAAGATATCCAAAATAAAACCTATATTCAGAAGTGGTACCAAAACGGACATAGGGAATTATAGACAAATTTCTCTTTTGTCACAATTTTCAAAAAATTTGGAGAAAGTGTTCCTCTATAGGTAAGACCATTTTTTCAACGCTAAGGACATACTAAATTCAAGTCAGTACGGTTTCCGTAAAGCTATGTCCACATCACACGCCGTAATGGAATTAATAGAGGAAATTTCAAAGGCAACGGACAATAAGAAACAGGCTATTGGTGTATTCATTGATCTTAAAAAGGCCTTCGATACAGTGGACCACGAAATAATTTTCAAAAAGGTGAATTTCTATGATGTGCGTGGAGTTGGAAATGACTGGATAAAAAGTTACCTCACCAACAGGAAGCAATTTGTTTAAATAATTGGGTGCGACTCGGAGCTGTTAAGTATAACACGTGGGGTACCTCAGGGATCCAGTTTTAGGTCCAAAGCTATTTGTACTCTATATTAATTATATTTGTAACGTATAAAAGCTAGCTAAATGTATAGTCTTTGCGGATGACACAAATATATTTTGCGCTTGTAATAATTAAAAGAACTACAAGGCATGATAAATGGGTTACTTGCCAAATTAGCTAAATGGTTTGCTGTGAACAAACTAATATTGAACCTGTTAAAAACAACTTACATGATATTCCGGAACCGTCCGCCTGATATTGAAATTAATCTGTTTATTAATAATCAACAAATAACCAGAGTACATGTAACGAAATTTCTAGGTGTATATATTGATGAATCTCTAAACTGGAAATATCAAATAAATAAGGCCAGATTAAAACTGTCGAAAGTTGCAGCAGCCATTTATAAGGCACATTGTCTCTTTGATCGAAATGGAATGTATATATTATACTGTTCTTTGTTTTTACCACATTTATGTTATTGCTGTGAAATGTGGGGAAACACCTACACCACAAACATTCGTGGCATTACTATATTACAGAAACAAGTAATTCGGTTAGTTTGTGGAGTAAAACGTCTAGAACATACGAGCACTCTTTTTCAACAATTAGGCGTTCTAGAATTTGTAGATTTTGTTCAGCTCAAGATGGGTATTATTATGTTTTGGGTTTTTCATAATGAATTACAAAGTAATTTGCAAAAAAATTGTTTCGTGAAGAAGAATTCGTTTTCTGGATAGTAAGATAATGCCGTGAAATTTCCTTGTGCCTTGTGAAAAAAAACACAATTTTCAATTAGTTTATTGAGTAATTTAGAGGGTCCAATTGTGGGACAATCTACGACAAAACAAAGCCTTTTAATACGTATATAACAGGAACATAAACAGCCCATCAATTTTCGAGCTAATAATGATAATAATAATAATAATAATGACAATGGTAGTGATAGTGATAGTGACAATGATAATGACAAAGACAATAACAAGAACAACAACAATAATAATAACAATAATAATAATAATAACAAAAACAGTAACGATAATAACAATTTAATAACAATAATAACAAATATTAATGCAAATAATAATAATAATATTAATACTAATACAATTAGTCAGGAACCTGAGCTCAGAGGCGCAAGAAACCAGATATGGGGAAGAACCTAGTTTCAGAGTAAGCGAGCCCGGCCGCGATGGCACATGACAGACCCACTAAGACATCTGGTGTGTGAAATTCGTGAACATTACATATCTTTTTTTCACACAAATTGCTTCAACGCATGACACCCCTGCATTTCTGCCATGAAATTCCCCAAATTCCAAAATATGAGTCCATCCTACCTAATGGCCACTGTGTCATTCCGCAACAGATATACCAACTGGCATCATTTCAAAGCTCAGATGCTACTGTGCACAAAAACATCACTTACAATCACACATTAACACAATTTCTGCTCTCACTAATACATCCAAACTGCACAATTAATTTTTTCCTAGGGACTCTTTATCGTTGTAATGGCAGATGCATTCTCACTGTGGTCCGTGCCCCTCTGCATCAAGCGATGACGCGTTTGTGGCTGCCGTAAATACATAGATTTACCAACTTTCTCGCCATATGCCCTTTTTCCGGACAGCAGAATCGCCACCGTTCCAACGGGGGATCAAAACCTCGTCAAAGCGACCCGCCGCTTGCTTCGAGCTAGTGGGAGGGGTACCGCGAGAGTCAACCGAGACACCGGGCGCCGACATCTCGCAATCTGCTTTTCATCTTTTGAAGGTATCACCAGGCCCTTGAATTTCAGTCTAAAAAATTACGCTTGGCGATTTGCGTCTGTCGAGAAAATCAACTCGCGTTGCGTAGAATAATTACAACTGGGAGAAAGGTCTCGTATTTGTGTCATCCAGTGTAGTGTATCGGTCTCTGTAGGAAATGAGATTTAGTTATGCAAAACCAATCCGGCTATTGAAGGAGAGCAGACCACAAATAGATAGTACTCTGGTACAATATGACAAGAGAAAAGGGGAGGTAGGAAGGGGGAAAGAGTAAGGGGAGGGAGGAAGGGGAAAGAGAAACATAGAGAGAGAGAGAGATGGAGGGAAACGTCACGAGACGCACGCACGCTCGCACCCAGCACGCACGCACGTACACACGCGCACACGACGTGTGTTGGAAACCAAAATAAACACAGCAAATAAGCTATTTTACCTGATGTTATCACTCAGTGGGTCTAAATTAGCCCTACTCCTTGGTCGTTGCAATTTTGATCGACCGGAGAAAGGAATCTCTTTTGTTTCTTGTTTAGTAGTTGTTTATATTTTTAAGTGTTATTACTTGCAGTGGAGGAGCGCTTTTGGTTTTAAGTTTTAGTTCACTACTTGTTTTATTTGGTGGTTATAAGTTTCAGTTCACTACTTGTTTTATTTGGTGGTTTTAAGTTTTAGTTCACTAGTTGTTTTATTTGATGATTTTAATCATCAGTGATTTGAGTTTGAACAACTACGCCTACGTATCAATAATTCAGTAGTGACCGCCACTCAGCTGGAATCGCCAGTGAATGACCTAAATATAGAATATCACATTGGCATACAAAACATTTTTATGAGAACTTAAATTAAGTTACTGAAAAAACGTTAATGTCCGCGAACATGAAAACCGACCAAACAACACAGTTTAATAAGATTTAACAAGATTGCTTTTTAATGCAAAACACACAGATGGTAAGTGGACAAGGATTGCATTGGTTTATCGAGTGTGCAACGATTATTCCCTATGTGTAACCCGCCCTACTGAGATATCTGTCAACTTTGCGTTTAAACATACTCACATTGATAGCATTTACACACACAGTATATGATTTGTTTCGTTCATCCTCTGTGCTAAAGAATAATTTATTTATTATATTTTCTATAAGTGAAAAAAAAATACTTAAAAACTTATTTTTTTAACTCCTCTTAGCGGCCGTGTCTCTAGGGTAGTTAAGGCATAATCTCTTAGGTGTTTTACGTTCTGGAAGCAGTGTGAAGGTGGTCACTTCCCCCGCTACGTTGACACTTGGTCTGCCAAGTCCCACGTAGCTAGCAAGCGTTCGGTGCTCCCACCTGTAAATGTAGATGTACGCGGTCTGTACACCGGATACACAAGCGTTCGGTGCTCCTCACCTGTACCTGTAGATGTACGCGGTCTGTACACCGGATACACAAGCGTTCGGTGCTCCTCACCTGTACCTGTAGATGTACGCGGTCTGTACACCGGATACACAAGCGTTCGGTGCTCCTCACCTGTACCTGTAGATGTACGCGGTCTGTACACCGGATACACAAGCGTTCGGTGCTCCTCACCTGTACCTGTAGATGTACGCGGTCTGCACACCGGATACACAAGCGTTCGGTGCTCCCCACCTGTACCTGTAGATGTACGCGGTCTGCACACCGGATACATAAGCGAAACAAAACAACGATGTTTGATCGCTCAGGCGACGCCAAAACAAATAAAATGTTAAGGTGTTGGTTAGCATATGATTAAGCCGTTTCTATAAGACGCACAACTGTTGCTACGGAAGTGTGATTTAGCTGTTACCGTAACGCAGTAAAACTACATCGCTGCATGTTGCTGGGTTGAAGGCAGCGAGAAATGTGGCACATTGTATGAACACAGCCACTATTGAGAAGAGTTTTCGCTTCACTATATATATATATATATATATATATATATATATATATATATATATATATATATATATATATATATATATATATATATATATATATATATATATATATATATATAGATATATATATATATATATATATATATATATATACATATATACATATATACATACGTACATATATACATACGTACATGCATACAAACATACATACGTACATACATACACACACATGCATACATGCATACATACATACATACATACATACATACATACATACATACATACATACATATATAAATAGATACATGCATGCATATATACAAGCACATATATACACCTACAAACATGCATACATGGACAAATTGACACAGTGCGTTTGTGTGTGTGTGTGTGTGTGTGTGTGTGTGTGTGTGTGTGTGTGTGTGTGTGTATTTGTGTGCGTGCATGCGTGCGTATGTTCGTATTTTTGTGTGTGCATGTGTGCGTGTTTGCGAGCGGTCGAGCGTGCGATTGTGCGCGTGTGCTTGTTTGTGCTTGTGCATGTGCGAATGTCTTGGTGTGTTATTGTGCGTGTGTGCGTCAGTGCGTGCGCGCACGCGTACGTGTTGCATGTCAGATCATGTGTTGGCCAGTCGTCAGCGCACATCAGTTACAAATCAAAGCATTGTTTGCCATAGCAGCAGTAAAGCCGTATTTGGTTCTTTTATCTTTTTTAAGCCGGCACAAGCCGCTTCTGATGTTTCCCCGGCGAACGATTTCCGTGTGAAGTCCTCAACCATGCGGTAAGACAGGCCGCGTGATGGCTTAGTCTGATGCTGCACCATTGCATTATGGCTTATTGAAAAGAAATGTTCTAACGAAACGCGTTATACCTGCTTGTGTACCCGAACGCTTTTCCCGAAATAAGCGTCATTTGATGCGCGACTGCGGCAGGACGCATTCACATCGCTTCAGGCGTTGTCGATAACTAATCATTGAGCTGACTTCTAGCGACACCATGCAACCAGACACCGTGATACGTTTTTCCGTAACATTTATTTTTAATGAATTCAGACTCGTGCCTGTCTGAATTTCTTAGAATAACGAACTTAACCTGCACACGTCTGCATAGTGTGTAGTACGTGGCCCAACCCAATTAACGTTATATGATCTAATGGATGTAACGTTATATGATTTAATGGATGCAACGTTATATGATCTAATGGATGTAACTTTATATGATATAATGAATGTAACGTTATATGATCTACTGGAAGTAAAGGAATAAATCCTCGCGGAAACTCCAGAGTGGAGCCCGAAGACAGCACGATGTCAACGATGTCAACGATGTCAACGATGTCATCATTCCGGCAACTTATGCTGCTGAGCTGGTGCTACATGTAATGTATACGACTCCACCAGTTAGGCGGGGGAGACACCCGACGACTGGGCAGTGGTCTCCATACTCTTCGCCAAGGTTTCCAACCTAGAGAAGAAATTCCTGTGGCGCACAACATTGTCTTTCGAGACAGAAGGATGTCGATGGACCGCAAAGTCCTGCTCTACAGGTCAACATTTCAGCGCACTACGCATAATCGTCATCTGTGCGGATATAACGAGTCACCACAGCGATGGTCATCTCCACTGCACAGTAACCGGCCGCCCGTCAAACAACGCACTGCACAGTAACCGGCCGCCCGTCAAACAACGCACTGCACAGTAACCGGCCGCCCGTCAAACAACGCTCTGCACAGTAACCGGCCGCCCGTCAAACAACGCACTGCACAGTAACCGGCCGCCCGTCAAACAATGCTCTGCACAGTAACCGGCCGCCCGTCAAACAACGCTCTGCACAGTACCCGTCCGCCCGTCAAACAACGCACTGCACAGTAACCGGCCGCCCGTCAAACAACGCTCTGCACAGTAACCGGCCGCCCGTCAAACAACGCTCTGCACAGTAACCGGCCGCCCGTCAAACAACGCACTGCACAGTAACCGGCCGCCCGTCAAACAACGCTCTGCACAGTAACCGGCCGCCCGTCAAACAACGCACTGCACAGTAACCGGCCGCCCGTCAAACAACGCACTGCACAGTAACCGGCCGCCCGTCAAACAACGCACTGCACAGTAACCGGCCGCCCGTCAAACAACGCACTGCACAGTAACCGGCCGCCCGTCAAACAACGCACTGCACAGTAACCGGCCGCCCGTCAAACAACGCTCTGTGGACGCGATCCTCCCGTTACGATGGATCCCTCATTTGACAAGGCAGTAAAAGCATAATCATAAATTCGCACTTACTCTTCAGAAGAGCCATCCCTTGGTAGAAGCAGTTTGACATTAGCTTGCCGTGCCAGCGATCTAGTGTGGACGATAAGGTAAACACTGTACATCGTGGTTACTGGGACGACATTGAAGATGACAACCCTCTCGTCTCTAGTGTGGACAATAAGGTCAACACTGTACATCGTGGTTACTAGGACAACATTGAAGGTGACACCACTCTCGTCTCTAGTGTGGACAATAAGGTCAACACTGTACAGCGTGGTTACTAGGACAACATTGAAGGTGACACCACTCTCATCTCTAGTGTGGACAATAAGGTCAACACTGTACATCGTGGTTACTGGGACGACATTGAAGGTGATACCACTCTCGTCTCTAGTGTGGACAATAAGGTCAACACTGTACAGCGTGGTTACTGGGACGAAATTGAAGGTGACACCACTCTCGTCTCTAGTGTGGATCGAATTTGAGACTATTATTTTTATACATCATAATTATGTATTTATACATACAGTGCTGTGTAGATTTCGATCAAATTCACATAATTGTTGCCAACTGTGGAATATGACGAGTGAACGACAGATAGTAACACGTCAAGAAAGGCTGTTGAATAAGACTCGAACGAAACTGGGTATGACGAATATCTTATAACAAAAATGTGTTTTTGTTGAGTGAGTGAGTGAGTGAGTGAGTGCGTGCGTGCGTGCGTGCGTGCGTGTGTGTGCGTGTGCGTGACAACTCTCCGTCATTCGTGCGGAGACTCCATCATTTTGACATATACAAAAAAAAATAAATTTACGTCATATGATGTTCAAAGGACAACACATTTGTGATGAAATCATTTTTCTTTTTATTCTTAACGATTCGTGCATATCCGTGA
>BSQZ01000226.1:62500-69333 GCA_033239005.1 Lamellibrachia satsuma | reverse complement strand
AATGCATTGTGTGCGGATGGAGGAGAAAACAGATGCGATGAAAGAGCCAGACGATAGGAAAAGGGCAGCCTTCAAGTGAAATCGGAGGACTGCCTAATGAGGGATGTGAGGAACGCGGAGGAGAATTACAAATGGAGGGAGAAGGCTGCTGTTAGGGAGAAATTGAAAGGAATAACAGCTGAAATAGTTTTGTTATGTTTTCACGGAGTTTGAATTATTTTGGAGGTGTCGTGATTGTTTGTGTGTGTTTTTGCGTATGGTATATGATTGTATGTGTGTGTGTGTGTGTGTGTGTGTGTGTGTGTGTGTGTGTGTGTGTGTGTGTGTGTGTGAGTGTGTGTGTGTGTGTGTGTGTGTGTGTGTGTGTGTGGGTTTTTGTGGATGGGTGGGTGGGTGGATCTGTGTGTGTGTGTGTGTGTGTGTGTGTGTGTGTGTGTGTGTGTGTGTGTGTGTATGAGTGCCTCGGAGAAACAATGTGTAAATCAGCAGCTCAATAGAGTTAATTATGTGAAGACTGGCGTAATATGTGATACAATTGTACGTATTATGTTTAACATTTGAGTATGTGTTCGTTTGAGTAAGTGTTCATGTATGTCGTTTTCATGTTGAACGTTGGCATTATTTATGGTATATTAATTCATACATTAAACTCATGACTTTGGCATGTTTCACTCTAACATGGAATTGTGTTGTTATTCTGTGTAAATGTTGATATTCATAAAGAGGCTCACAACAAATTTTGAGCGCGAGTGAACTCGCAACGTTAAAACACGCAAGAGACATGTTCGTTGTGAGCAGGTCATCAGGACAGTATAGTTTATATTTTATGAAAGCGTACGTGTCTGTACTACAGCATTGTATGTTACATGCTCTTGAAAAAGTTATTCAAATGTGTTCTCGAATGTCCACACCACAGCCAATCGTAAGCAGGGGTGTCGCCAACAATAACTGGAGATAAAATAAAGCTAATTAACCACCGCTGGCCTAATGTAAACATTATGCATTTGAATGTTGTCTCACCCGTCACCATTTGTAAGACATTCACAGTCTTTGTTCTCACATATTCCGTGTCCCCTTCACTTACACATGTAACACTGGTAACATGTGTTGCCTTAGCCTCGTATTGGAGGTGAGTTAGTATTGCAATTGCCTCAAGTATACTGAAAGTAATTACAATCTACCAACGTAAAATATATTATTGACAATCAAATAACAGTTAATATAATAATTCAAAGTATCTTACGAACTTGCTGGTTTCGCTTCTAGCAAAAACAGTTCCAGCGAGGTTGGTACCAAACGTGTCACAGCGAATGCAATCAAGCGTGCCCCGACGAGTGTAGTCAAGGGAAAGGTGTGTCCAGGCGAGTGCAGTCAAACATACAGCGTGGCCAGACCAGTAAAGTCAAGCATAGAGCATGTCAGGGGAGTGCAGTCAAGCGTAGAGTGTAGCCTGGCCAGTAAAGTCAAGCATAGATCATGCCAAGGGAGAGCAGTCAAGCGTAGATCGTGGAATGTCGACGGAGGAATCACAAGGAGGCTTCATCGCGTCTTTTTGCCGGCAGTCGTCGCCCAGTCCGGACAACGACTCGTTCTCTAAGAAGCAATCAGTGTATTAAGGTTCACCGATGCATAATCGACTACACATAAAATAACGGCAAAATAATCGTCTATTGAATCCAGAATAATGTACTGACAATTATTGTGCTGGTGCCATCTAGCGGGTACAATTAACCTAATTCCTTGGTGGCTAACTGTTTTGTTATATTCTGCTAATAGCACCCCTTGGTGGATTCTTACTGTACTACACATCTTCGTGGTGGTGCCATCTACCTACAAAAAATAGCTTAATCATATTTTTCCCCATTGGTGAATACTGATGGTATTAACGCCCCCCCCTTGATGACATTTGCAGTAGGGCAAACCGTTGTTATTGTGTCATCTAACTACTTCAATTAACATAATCATATTTTCCATATGTGAAACGTACTAAAACATTGTGTTTTGAAGATATATGAAAGACAAAGATAAAGACAACTTCGACGTAAATGAATATTTCCGCTATATTGTCACTCCTTTGATCGCTCAGCTAATGATTCGGGATTACGCATTACCGAATGAATACAATGATGAACTCGTGCTGACGCATGAATTCTATATGTAAAGCCAATATTTATATTTAATAACTATAACTACTATACTGACACATCCATCAATGTAATACATTGTAATCCTCCAAAAATTCGATGTCGGATTGTATTTCTACGAGAGTTTAAGCAGTGTTGCATTCACCATTTGTATGATATAGTTAAATAATTTGGAGCAATTGGGAATGTTTAATGTATTACACGAACTACACATATTTCCTAGTTAAATCCCATGTGTCAGATGTATCGCGAGCCGTCAGGGAAAACCCAATATTTGATAAATGATCATAGTGCATTTATGTTAAATATTTAAAATATAATTATGCACATTTGTAATATATAATAAATTCGTGCGAAGTTATGTAGATCGATGGCGTAAACACGATCGTAGTATAATTCGCTCCTAATCTTATTCATGTGTTTCGGCGGTCAGTTATGACGCCAGCATAAGTTTTACTGGTTAGGATGACAATGGTTTCACATCGCGGCATGTTGCACTGTTTATGTACGTTCCACAATAAAAAGTGTATGTTAGTTGGATTCATTCACAGCATGCAATATGTACCATGTTTTCTTGTCACATCAACCAAACCAAGGAACAGGCACACCAAAGAACGCTCACTTCACAGCAACCAAGAAACAGATGTCCCTGAAATAATATGCATAATTATATATATAAGTTATCGTATTTGAATAAACCGTATACTGCAACATTGATCCATGGTGAAAAATCCAAACCCGACGCCGACATTGATATTATTTATATTTTAGCGGCAACTAACCGAACCATATTTTTGTAAGTACCACACCTGACAAAACAAACAAAACGTCCCACTAACGTCTTCATGTTTGACTATGTTGACTCACTAGCCCGTTCAGTTCATGTGGCTCGAACTACCTCTAACTGCTGCAGCGTTGTATCTAGCACACTAGCAGGTCACGCGTGACGGAACAATGCTGTAAGCAGATCGCGTTTGATTGGATAATAGGTTATTCCCTGATGACATCAGTTAATGACATCAGTTATTTTATAGTCAGTCTTAATAAAGACTATCAGTATTCCGATCTTCTTGCAGAACCCCGAGATACGCTACAGATTTGGGCCACATATGTGGGGGGTTTACTCCGCCAAGAAGCTCTGTTCGATCGTGATGCGGCGGAATAGGTTGGATAAATTAGCTGTGAGAAACTCATCCCGCGACTTGAGTGAGTATAAAGGATGATTCCTAATAATGCAAATAACGTGGTAGCTCAAACAGGTGAAAGTGATCTGGCTTCCAGAGAAGACAAATATTTGTTGCAAACTAAGAACCGCTCGGTTAACGCAAGCACGGAGCACAATTTTAAAGCCGACTTGACAAATGCCACTGTCAGCCAGGATGTGGTTTAATCACGACAAAGCGACACAGCGATACCCTGCTTTGATAGCCTAATTGCCTAATAACTTGTTCGAGCAAAACCGCTTAAGTTAATTGACATTGCGTTAAACAACGACACACATGTGTGGGTTAACGAAATTTGTCGCGCACTGTTTTTATTTATTGCACACTTAGCGTGACTAGTACTCGCAATGCGCGTGACGGTATTTGTTGTTGTCATAACAGACACCCGCTTCCATAAATATAAAGCATGTAGGTATGTGTGGTGTTCTTTTTTGCGTGAAAGCACATAAGATTTCTATCATGACGTCTCTCTAACGTTGCATATGACATTTTTTAGTGTTGTTGAGTTGGTACGTATTCCGTGACGAACTTTCCTCTAGCAAGTGGTGCCTGATGGAAAGTTGCATTAAGGAAACCTTTAAATAATAGAAAACGTCCGGAACCTCAAGTTGGGACGACCTTGTTTTTTGCGAGCATGTTAAGGGGCACAATGTTTTTTTATTTGCCATTGAAATAGATGAGTCCATTATCTATTAAAAAAATCCGCTTATCTACGCTGGCAAAGCATTGTAACCCTAAATTTGATCCTCGAAGCTTTGAACGGATAATTCAAATAAAGCACGTCACATGCTCGTGATGTAAAACGTTTACATTTGTAGAACTCAGAAACAGTGGACCGGATGCGGTTTATGAATGTAGATGGGTCACAAGTATTTACTGTATGGTAAAGGTACGTTCTTACGGAATATAAATTGGTCATATATATGTATTTAATGATAAAGGAACGTTCTTGCAGAAGGTAGATTGGTCATATTTATGTACTGTATGGTAAAGGAACGTTCTTACATAATATATATATATATTGGTCATATGTATGTACTGTATGGGAAAGAACGTTCTTACATAATGTAGATTGGGCATATGAATGTACTCTATGGTGAAGGAACGTTCTTACAGAATGCGGCATCCACTCGGCATTATTCTGGAAAATATTCAGCTATGCTGCATTTATTGCGAGAATAATATGCAATCACATATCTGCCTATGTATTTAGCCAGGCATCATGTATTCAGCTGAGTGAATAGAGACAACGTGGGGTGAACTACTTCATCGAACGTTCATACAGGGACTCCTGTACCTCGTAGGAAGGTCGTTGCGTGCTGCAGGTCCTCCGGTATGCAAAATGTGTTTTCTTTTAATGGTGTTTCTGTAGTCCTGCTTGCCTTCCTCTCGTTTTGGTATGTAGTGCAATATTACAGGTGTTCCACTGTCATCAAAGTCACGCCATAAAGACACATGTATGTTTCTCCACAAATAGTGCCTGAATCTGATGTTTCCAGTCCTCAAGCGCCCCATTATCACCTGGTCTTCTCTGGAGAGCTGGTAAAATTGTCATCAACGTTGTAGCTGGGATGTTGTTTCAGCAATCTCTTCTTCCCTTGTGATACCCGATGGTTTTTACATCTTTGTACGTACCATCCCTCTCCTCTTGATCCAGTTTTCCCCCTCCTTTGCCAATATGTTCACTTCCTCGTTCCCGGGATGTTGCAATGTGCTGGGATCCACTAGAGTAGAGCACTGTCTTTCCGTTGGCGTTCTGCAGTACAGACACGGCACTGGCAGTGATGTTGAGTTCCTTGTTTTGGGGGTTGGATAGTGACTGCATCACCGACAGTGCATCATAGAAAATAACGATTTTATTTTGTATGGCCTCTCTATGTTCTACCTTGTAGCTGCTGTCTTCAAGGCATGGGCTTCAGCTTTGTAATTTGTGGAGTGTCTTCCTGTAGGGATGATCTGCTGGAACTGTCGTCCCTCCCCCAGAAACAAGAGAATCCATTCAATTCCATTGCGGGTTACTTCGTCCGCTGAACCGTCTGTATAGACGTGTGTCCAGATGTCATGGGGTTAGATATGCCCAAATGACTGAATTTACTGAATTTGTCTATATTCCCTTCTTCAGGATGCATGGGAAGCTGCCCCTAATAGGTGAAAACTGGTTCCTCTTCCAACCAGGGAGTGTACAGTGCGTTGGGATTGGCTTGTTCATGTCGTCCATGAGCTCTGAGTCCTTCCTCTCCAGCATTCGTGCTTGGTGGATGAAGCTGTTTCGCTTCAGTCTGCCTTTAGTAAGAGTATACATCCTGTTGTGCACTGGTTGGCTTTCCAGTCGCTTGAACTTGGCAGATTGCGTGAGCAAGTTTGTGTCTCTCCTTTCTTCCAAGGACTGCAATCCAGTGAAAGTTTCCAATGAATGGACCGGTGTTGGTCTCAGGGCCTCAGCCATGATTCTTGAGGCATGAAACCGAACCTTGGAGACTTTCTGGAAGTTGGTATTTGCAGCTGTCCCCAGGAAGATATTCCGTACTTCAGCACTGGTATGATGCCTCCCTTGTAGAGCTTCTTCTAAGTGTTGTGATCTGCTTAATAGGACGAACTTGAGAACTTTTTCATCAGTGTCATGCGAAGATTAGCTCTTCTGATGCAATGGTCTATCTGTTTATTCCAGGTCATCCAGCGCTCATAGGTAAACCCAAGGTAAGTTTGTTTTTCAAGGGACAGGTCGTGGCCTCTGATCAGCAGGTTGGCTTTCATTTCTTATTTGGCGAGACTGAAAATTAGCCAATTATTATTCCACTGCTCGATCTTCTTGTACTGGGGTGAACAATGGCAGCAAGAATATTCGAACCCTGCTTCTCCAGCGTTTTATCATCTATGCGACTGCGCTACCTCCCTTCATAAGGAGTAGATGAAGGGGATTAATGCACCAAACACGTCTTAACGTTGTCCAATGTTGTTGGCCCGATTTCATTTATACAAGGTCTATGCGTTTAAGAATGTAACAATGTTGATGTGTCACACAAATGGAACTGTCCACGGAGAGATCATCTTCGCTTCTTATTGTAACTGTTGACGATGACTCGTTTATCCAGCTGAGGGAGTAGATGAAAGAAATTACCTAAGCTTCGAAATGGCAGCAAGAAAATTCGAACCCAGTGCATCTCGATTGACCACCTAAACACTGTGGATTCATGGTCTAATACACAGCAAAAAACACATTTTTGTTCCCGGAGTAGAAGCAAATTACCACTGATTCTGTACACACAATCAATCACCGAAGATAGTTTAATAAAAACGACGTGAAATGTTCCAGCCGGTGTGTGATTTACTCACTGACGAAACAGCGGTATTCCATGTAAATAGCATGTACATCATCATTTCAACCAGTAGAAACGCATCAGCCACATTGTAGTGACAATTATCTTGAATGTTTGCTTATGTATGACGCACTTAAAATGGTTGATCA
>BSQZ01000226.1:17500-57500 GCA_033239005.1 Lamellibrachia satsuma | reverse complement strand
TTTTTTTCTGTGATTTATATACAGGTTCCCGTGACCAGTAAAAATATGTGATAAATAGTATGATTGCAATATGCAGGACATATATGGTGGTTATTTAATGCTATTCACAAAGCCCATCAACAGTAATTCGTTATTTTAAAGGAAAGGGGGAAGGCGGCATATGTGGTGACAACAGTAGCTGCTCCATGGAGTGCATCGATAGTTGCAGAATAAATACCGGTAACAGTGAAGCGAAATACGACTCGGCCACCGGAGAAGTGCGATTACTGCGACAGGAAAGATTTACAAAATTACGTCACCGTGGCCGAAGTATTAGAAAACCACAGCGCGAAGCTAAAACGAACGCGCTGCTGGTGAGTGACAAATTAATTTAGTGTTTATATTTTTATATTTTCTGTATATATATATATATATATATATATATATATATACATTCATACATACATACATACATACATACATACATACATACATACATATATACATACATACATACATACATATACTGTACATAGTGCACCGAAAAACGCTGATTTGCTTCCTTCTAATAGGTCAGTCCCCATGTGCTTCCATCCATCTTCCAGTTTTACATTTCTATCCCAAATGGCGGCCCCTTTGTGCCTTCTGCTTCCTACTCCTCCGACCCACCTGCTACCTTCCAATACGGGGGCCTCCATTGGTGGATACTTCCCATATTAACACGCCCTTGGTTGATAATTGTTGTACCACACAATCATTATGCTGGTGCCATTTAGCGGGTACAACTAACACAATTCCTTAGTGGGTAATTGCTGTATTATGTTCTAGTACTATCGCTCCCTTTGGGGGATACTTTCTTTACTACATTCCTTCACGGTAGTTCCACCTACCTACCAAATTAATATAATCATAGTTGCCCCCATTGGTGAATAATGGTGGAATGTACTCGCCCCGTTGGTAGATGCTTTAAGTAGTACTCAGCTTTGTACATGTGTTTGATAAAATACATTATTATCCCGAACTGCAGTTTAATAATTCAAACGGGGATGTCCCCAACGCAACGGGAGGTGGTAATGCCGCAAAACAAACATCAACGGTGTAATATTTTATGCGTTTGCATCTAATACACACACGGTGCCGTTGCCTTGAATTTCACAGAGCGCACTGTATTGTAAGGAGAAACACTAGCATGTCATGTTATATTTGAATATTAACACATGTTAAAGCAAACAATCGCTACTTCTAATGTGTGAAGTTGTGTGAGAATAATATTAATTGTAGCGTGTGCCGTCTATTCTCGTATTATATATAGCAAAAACAATATAACTGTATCAACATAATGCATATATTCGTGCAGGTAATCCATATACAAATGGTTATTTAACGAAACGTGATATTTTTATTGACATTTTCCACTGTACCTTTCCCCATAACCTATGTTGCTTTGGAAAGACCATGCTATGTTATGGATTGGAAAGTTCATTGAAACAGCCATAACCCATAACGTATCGTGCGATATCCATGTTAGGTATGTCCCATGGTGGTGTTGCTACCTTCAGTAATCTAAGACACCTAACATGGGTGTCATCACTCCAAGGTAACATTATAATATCGATAATAATTAGTTTTTTCAAACAGTAAGTTTATCGAACAAACTGTATCATTAAATCCTAGGAAACATGTTACATATACGACAGTATATGCAACATGTTTTTATATTAAACATAAATTTGACCTCTTCTTAACCCCCCTTGTCTCTAACTTTGTTGAATTACGTTTTCTCAGGCGTTTTTCATAGTTGAGATTGTTCCTAGTTGCTATCCTCTGTATTCGTTTAAGAGTATCGATATCCTTGTTACGGTACATTCTCCACGCTTGTATAAATTATTCTAAATGAGGCCTAACTATTGCTTTATAGTGAGATATAATTAGCTATCTTCCTTGTATGTTATTTTTTAGCCCAGTCAGTTCAAGAATTTGAAGCTGCAATACCACACTGCTTTGAAACGTTCTTGTCATCGCATATGTTACTCCTAAGCCCTTTTGTTCTACATATATAGGCATTTGCCTAAAATGCCGCTTTTGCCCCTGCTCCCCTCTTCACGCAGATTGGACCAAATGTCATGTTTTATTCTAAAACAATCGACGGTATAATCGATACATTTATGCAAACGAGGCCGTTCTATGCACGTTTCAAGACACATAAGTTTAGCTGGTTATGGAGACAATCTTTTCACATGGCAGCTGACATGTTGCATTGTTTATGTACTTTCAACAGTAACAAGTGTGTGCTTGATGGAATCAAACACAACATGTAAGAAAAATACTACAACATTATCAATCGAAACTACTGGATGCAATGTCACAGACATAACCCGTCGTCGACATTGACATTATTCAATCTCTCGGCGACATACCGAACTATGCTTTGTTTAAGTAACACACCTGACCAGAATAACAAAACGTCACACTTACCTCTTCATATTTGTCTCTGTTGACTTAATAGCTCGTTCAGTTTGTGTTGCTCGAACTAACTCCAACTGTTGCAACGTGGTATATAATACACTAGTCGGTCACGCGTGATGGAACAATGCTGCAAGCAGCTCGCGTTTCATTGGATAATGCGTTATTGGCAGATGACATCAGTCAAAACGAAGGCGTGCACTATGTAATGTGTCGTGCGTCTGCAATAACACTGGGGACATCGAATTGGTTCTGACGGTATATTGTACGACAAACACATTCGATAAACATAATCTTGCCTAGCCTGTAACACAAACATATAAAAAGAACCTCGTTAATCCGGCCAGCTTAGTCCCCAGTGGGTATATTTCCGGATTAACAAAGTTTCCTGATAAATGCAACATGCGTGGTTTTTCAACATGGGTGTTAGGACTAGCACTTGAGCTAGGGCTACAGTAATCTTACTCACTCGGAGCGAATAATGACAATGACAAACATGTGTGATTTGGCGAAGATTGTCGTGCAAGGTTTTTATTTATAGCACACTTAGCATGAGTGTAACGCGCAACTGGTGTGACAGTATTTTTATGGGTCAAAACAAACACCCGCTTGCACAAGCATACAGCCACTCGGCATGGATTTCGCATGATCTATGTTTCATTGACTAAAGAAATGGAAGTTCCTTTGCGCGTTTGGTGCGTGTCTGCCCTCATTACCACCTCTCTTTCGTGTTGGGGAAATATACGCAAAGAGCGACGAAACGATAATTATTATGTGATAGTGATGACTTTTGTAAACCTCTGTACCAGACGATGACGTCACAGCACATACACACAAATATCACGTGCACGCATACACACATTCACACACACGTACACCACGCCCCATACGCACACACATACACTCTCTCACACACACACACACACACACACACACAAACAAACAAACAAACAAACAAACACACAAACACACACACACACACACATACACACACATATCATAAGCACGGTATCGGTGTTGGAACAGGACGCGCTCAATGAGCTTTCGACGGAGGTGTTCATCGGCGAGCTCGCGTTACGACGTCAATTGCGAAAATCGCGTTGATGGTCCCGGGCAGGCAGCTTTCAACGTCAATAGGAGCGTCGATGGGCCGACGGCTACAGACGTGTTGTTCACGACGACAAAGACGGCGGTGTCGTCAATCACATGCATCCGCGGGCACGAACGAACAGTACACGCACGACACCTCCAAATAAGTATAAAACGTAGATGGCTAGTATATTATGATGTCGAGTACAAACCCATCAGCAATATAATATGGCGTGACACAATCATTTACATATATGTTGTAGCGAAATTTCTTTTGCATGTTTGCTTAAATATGACGCACTTAACAGAGTTGACAAAATGCGCTTGGAATTACTTGATGTACTCTAAGCAGGCAATCGCTGAGAACATACAAAAACTCTTCTGAAATACCGTCTGTTTCGTGTTTTTCTCTTTTACAAGCACGTTAGGGGTACAAAGCGGTAGAATTTCTTACAACGAAATAGGCGTCTTTCTCAAGTTGTCATAAAACAGGGTTTTTTCTGTTGAAAGATGATGCTGGATGGTGTGCTGATGGGCCGACTACCTAAGAAAACAGATGCGATGAAACAGACAGGCCGTAGGGAAAGGGGCAGACCGTAAGTGAGGTGGGAGGTATGCGCAAAGAGGGATATGAGAAATGCGGAGGAGGAAGACGACAAGTGGACGCTGCTAGGGAAAAGAGGAAAGGGATAACAGCTGAGGCAATGCAGCACTACATGTACTAGCCTCGTATCTTCGTAAAGGGATAATCGAACAAGAACACAATATAGTTAATTCTAAGACTGTCGTACATAACGCAGTTCCCAGTAGAGAACATACACATACGCATACACGCTTCACGGAACATTTCTTAATATCGCATTCATATGGGTTATCATTATTTTGTTTTCACGGAACTTGATTTAATTTGGAGATGTCGTGAAGGTACTTTGAGTTCAGGGCGTGTGTGTCTATGCGTACGATGCGCGTGTGCGTGCGTGTGTGTGTGTGTGTGTGTGTGTTTGCGTGTCTGTGTATTATATGAGCATGAATATGTAGACTGCACTTGTCATACATACTAGAAACAGTTGTAGTTCAAGTTTATCGCAGAAAACAACATCCGCCATCTTGAAACCACGTCCACACGCTCGCGAACAATGACAGTGAGTGGACGCGACAAAAACAGTCGCCCTTGTTCTACAGGGCACGTATAGCAGTTTCGCATAATAGTATCGCGCAACACTAATGTATAACACCCTCTTGCGTTTCCCCTTCTCCTTCTAACTTTAGTGGAAATTATGCCATTCCACCGACATATGCAAACTATTTCTTTCCACGTGGCTGCCTCACTCGTACCCTTCACTTGATAGCCGGGCGCCCACGACACGACCCTTCTGTGTTCACTCTAACTGCTCGCTGAAATAAACACACGTGTATCCAGTCTCTTTTTTATACTCCTTGATTCTGATATAACGCCTAACTCTAGTTCACCAATTACGATCTCCTGCTGTCGTCGTTTGTTTCGCTAAGAAAAAACTCCCCTAAATCGGGTAATACACCGGTCCTTGCCTAGTAAATATACATCATTCTCTAAGATAAATAAAGCCACGACACTGGTAAATACACGGGCATGCTTGATCAAACAGATTACATAATAGTGG
This sequence comes from Lamellibrachia satsuma, assembly GCA_033239005.1. Taxonomy (NCBI): domain Eukaryota; kingdom Metazoa; phylum Annelida; class Polychaeta; order Sabellida; family Siboglinidae; genus Lamellibrachia; species Lamellibrachia satsuma. The sequence continues at coordinate 52,329 of BSQZ01000226.1, read as the reverse complement.
TCGGCTCTAACAAAGCCGATGCATTCCTTCACACCTGATTTGTTTTTATAATAAATAAAGGAACAGGAAATAATATTCTTAAAAAAGCCGAAATGCTACAAATATCACGTACAAGTTACAAGCCCGGGTGAACACCAAATGTGTAATTAGACATATTGATTAAACAACCACATGAATTATTGCTTACGTATTTGTACATTTCGGTGCAATACTACTTTGCCTATGTATCTTTATTTTTTCACTGAAGGGAATCATCTTCATTTGAGTGATAATTAAAACTACCAGGATTCTCTATCTTTGTATGCCACACTTCGTTATCAACGCCGTCGGTTATGTCTGTTGAGTGTCGTTTGTATTATTAATACAGTATAACGTAACAATTTGTTCCACTACACAAACGTGATGACGGATGTACGGGAATAAATTACACAAAGTACACTACTTAGTATATTAAATAATGGTTCGCTAATCTAACACGAGCTACTGGCTGCATTTTTCTGTAATGTATGCCCAGTAACATTGCTCAAGTTAGAATATGTTGATGAGGCAAATGAGAAACAAAGGCTTGAAAATCATCAACGCTCAATATCAAAAGGTACACATCCAAATATTTCTATAACGCAAAATGAAGTCGAAATTGAAATAGATTTTGAAGGGACTAATTTGTCGGTTAAAAAGCATTCCATAATAAGGGATGGAATGAACTGAGGTTCATTTCCGCAAGTCTTACATTTAAGATGGTGTGGTTGTGCTCCACTTGATGTGCTCAACGAATATTGTTCCAATGTGAATAATACAAGTTAAAAAAAAAAACTATCTAATAATACAACCAAACAAGAAGGCGGTATCGGATATTGGATGGTGATGGTGGTGGTGGCGACGACGATGACGCCGAAGACAACGACTGTTGTGGTGGTGGCGACGATGATGACGCCGAAGACAACGACTGTTGTGGTGGTGGCGACGATGATGACGCCGAAGACAACGACTGTTGTGGTGGTGGCGACGATGATGACGCTGCAGACAACGAAAGTTGTGGTGATGGCGACGATGACGACGCCGAAGACAACGACTGTTGTGGTGGGGGCGACGATGACGACGCCGAAGACAACGACTGTTGTGGTGGTGGCGACGATGACGACGCCGAAGACAACGACTGTTGTGGTGGTGGCGACGATGACGACGCCGAAGACAACGACTGTTGTGGTGGTGGCGACGATGACGACGCCGAAGACAACGACTGTTGTGGTGGTGGCGACGATGACGACGCCGAAGACAACGACTGTTGTGGTGGTGGCGACGATGATGACGCCGAAGACAATGACTGTTATGGTGGTGGCGACGATGACGACGCCGAAGACAACGACTGTTGTGTTGGTGGCGTTATGTTAAACATAGAAACGTTTGAATAATAAAATCAATGTTCTACATAACTGTATTAATGTCGAGTTTTGTGTTAAACGTTGCATCAATTAGATCAGATTGTCCGAAGCATCAGTATTGTTTATAGTATATTATATATATTATATTTGTAACGATCCACGTTATCATAGGTGATATGTGTTGTATGTTGCAGTGGAGTCGTTTTTGCTTGTTGTATCCTGCTCTTTGGCATGGTTGCTGTGATCAGCACATTTAGTAAGCATTGCATTTTACGTTTAAATCAATCAAGGAAAAACTTATGATTATTGAAACGACATGCCAAATATTAAATGTTGTTAACGTCCAATCAGATGAGGCTCAACTAGCCTTATTATTGTTGACCACTTTTTATGTTATGTAAAACAATATATCTCAAGCGAGGCCGCACTATTAATCAATGTTGCATTGCATTATAAATATATGCATTGAAAAACATGCTACCCAATCATAGAGAGAGAGAGAGAGAGAGAGAGAGAGAGAGAGAGAGAGAGAGAGAGAGAGAGAGAGAGAGAGAGAGAGAGAGAGAGAGAGAGAGAGAGAGAGAGAGAGAGAGAGAGAGAGAGAGAGAGAGAGAGAGAGAGAGAGAGAGAGAGAGAGAGAGAGAGAGAGAGAGCGAGAGAGAGAGATAGAGAGAAAGAGTGAGAGAGAGAGAGAGAGAGAGAGAGAGAAATAGATAAAGAGAGAAAGAGAGAGAGAGAGTTATGCATTTGGTTTAATTCGCTTACATCCTACACGGACGAAATATAAATAAATATTTGTTTTATAGGGTATTTAAAATAGGGGTACGCTGTATAGAAACATTATAACAAAATTCTGAAATATGTCGGGGTTGTCATCAAAACTACATAAACTAATTTTGTACGCCTTCGAAAATGAAGCGTCAACGTCACTTTACCGATGTCGTCACTTATATCGACCAAGATCCTCCAGAAAGAGGCGCGTAGTGGATATTAGTGAAACGATCAGATATCGTGGTGCCTTTACTTCCGCGAATCGTAATAGTGACGGGTGCTTGCTATTGATTGAGGTTCTCCCTGGCGGAATGTGTCTAGGGACGAGTTACATATGCAGAGGTGCTCCCTGGTGGGATTCTGCCTAGTGACAAATTGTTTCTATAGACGGAAGTTCCCACTGTTGTCTAACGACGAGTGCGATACATAGACAGAGGTTCACATAGCGTCCAGAGACGAGTGTTTTCTATAGGCAGAGGCGCTCACTGGCCTCCACGCAGTAACCCTTTCTGCGAGACGTTGACTTGACTGAACAGCGAATGCAACCCATTTTCATCGGACCCTCTGGCCTATCCGTATCGAAGTTCGTCCCATCTGCGCTCAGGTCGCGAGCCTGAACGAACATATCAATGCAGATGGATGCGAAGCCGTCTTCGATGCTCGTTTGAGTCGTCGGTAGACTGAACATATCCAATTCAATCATGACACTGGCAGTGGCAGTCGATGCGTCAACGCAATTATACTCGTCGGTGATCAAGTAGTCGCGTATCATATTTTCTTTACGACGCTTTTTTGGTGCACTGACGGTCGGTCCGCGTCTGGTTTAGTATGCTGCCGCTGCCGCTGTTGGAACTGCGTTGGTTGACGACGCTCGCCAGGTGGAGCGCAAACTCTGGTGTTGCTGCCGCCGATCAATAGACGGTTGATAAATTCCGTTCCCGCCTCTTCTACGCGTCGTTTACCGCCTGCGGCTGTGATCGCGCATGCCATTCGGCAAAGCCCGTTTTCCTAAAGCAAAGGCAGCCCTCTTGATGAGCGGAAGGACGCTCCTGAGCAAGCTCCCAAACAAGTTGAGCAAGTCGTTACCTCCCTGTACTATGCTGCCATCACGGGCAGGTTGCCTCCCTTCAAAATAAACCAGCGCCTTCATAATAAGAGGCTTTGATTCTGGTGTTTGTGCTAACGCCGACAGCGGCGGGTCTCGCGAGGCCGAACCAGGCAGTATCGTCATAATACCAATTGTGCGGGTATTGACCGAACAGAATGATACTTTGCGGTAGCGCCGTGACGTACTGGGTGAACGTGTTGTCCCGGTGTACGCTCATAGATGCATTGCCTGGAAATGTCAGATAAAAGTTATCGTGCCATCGTGGTTCATCGACGACTTCGGTAACATATAATCGATATATTTACTCAACAGGGAAGGCCATTGTTTCGAATAAACTTTTCCGCTCGTCAGATTGTAATAGCTGACCACGATGAATAAGACGAAGACCTGACACAAAAAAACGAAACACTCGTTGCCGCAAAGACTCTGACTGCAGATTTGACTTCCAGTGTCCAGAGCGTAGGAGTGTCCATCTGTTCCTCCGACTACTCATCCATCGCGGCAGGAATGAGGAGCACACCATCCCGCGACTAACTTTTATACTTCACATCCGGTCGGCATCCTATTTGAGTTAGACAATATGGTAGCAGATATTGACCCTCACGTAATAGGTATCACAAAATTATGGGCAGATGAAGACATTATAGATGATGAGTTCGTATTGCCAGGTTGTATAACGTTTAGGAAGGATAGGCGACAAAGAAGGGAAGGAGCAATGCTTTTAAACATATTAAAAAATCAATCCAAACATATGAAATAGCACTGAAAAATTCAGCAGATTGTGAGGAAGCAATTTGGTATAACATATGCATTGATCAGATTAGAGCACAATAATTTCCGAAATATTGTATACAAGTTGAGGACGCAATAAACGTTTCCTTGTATTGATAGATAGGTAGATAGATAGATAGAGAGAGAGAGAGAGATGTATAGAAATATATATGTATATATATATATATATATATATATATATATATATATATATATATATATATATATATATAATTACATTATGTCCATTGAGAACAATTGTGGACTTGCGAGGCTCACCTGCAATTTATTCCCTGTTGCCGCTGATGATGATGCTGCTGCTGCTGCTGCTGCTGCTGCTTCTGCTGCTGCTGCTGCTGCTGCTGCTGCTGCTGCTGCTGCTGCTGCTGCTGCTGCTGCTGCTGCTGCTGCTGCTGCTGCTGCTGCTGCTGTTGATGTTGATGCTGCTGCTGATGTTGCCTCAACATATTCTAATCTGTTCAGTGACTCAATGCTTCGAATTTACCGATTTGTTAGAGAACACAGTATCCATTGAGAAATGCCTTGTGGGAGAAACAGAATATGAATGACGCTTGTGTCCCACTCTTCTCAGAGTACGACGTTGTGACAAGGACTGATCAGTGCTTGTAATTTGTTTATGACACAGACATGTATAATGCAGATATTATGATGACTGTCATGTGGCTGCACCTGTGTGCACTTGGTCGTTCTTGAATGAATAAATGCTTCAGTTGACAACGACTCGCGTAAAGTGTACTTAACTTCACATACCTGTTGCTGCTGTTCTACATGTTACGTCTTCTTCTGTTCGCCGCCACTGTCATCATCTCTTAAAAAACTCCCTCCTAAAATCAGGTTCTTTGAATATCACATATGTAGTGCATGAATAGTTAAAGAAAATAGTTCGGTCCTTTGTTAAAGTAGTCATTGAAATACTTTAATGTGACGGTTAGACCAGGTAACTTGAAAAGTCTTATATTATAATAGAGAGCCCGACAACGAATGCCTTTTTTCGCCGAAATTTCATCGGATCTGGTCAACAGTAATTTAATAATGTCCGGTGATTTCATCAAAACGAAATAATTTTTTGCACAAACCAACCATCATGTTGTAGTGGATACTAGAATCGTGTTATTTGTTTTATCTAAAACAAGACGGTTGGAAAAAAGTTAATTGAGACGCGCAGTAACATTTCTGTAAAATATGTGATTTACAGCGTTGTGGTGGTGCAAATAAATGTTGTATACAATGAAATGCGCAAATTTACCAGGATCTGCTGGACTTTCTAAGCGTGTGACAAAGATACATTGCTACATGAAATCGGGACAAAGACATTAGTAGTTAAGGAGAGGAAATGACCGATCAAAAATTGAGCGCCTTCCATAAATCACTTCCATTTCCGGTTGCGCGCGCAGCCGTACATCCTTCTGGGTATCCTGAGCGCCCCCTGGCGGTGACCCATAACCCTATCCGTAAACCTAGAGCGCGCCCTGGCGACTGATTCTAATTTTAATTGAAATGAAAACCCAGGGGAAAAACCTTCATGTCGCTGACGTGGCGGTTATTGAGGGAACATCCAGGGGAAAAAAATCCACATATCGCTGACGTGGCGGTTATTGAGTACGGTATCAATGAATGAGAGAGCTAATCAATCAGGGTTCAGTACGTTATCGGTGACTGGAATAAAGAGCTGTGATTCGTCGGTTTTAGTTTCATAAAAGTTATGCATACGAATTTTATTTAAAAAATCGTGGACGATTAATTAGATAAGGAGGCTGAATGGCTCGTGGGTCTATCTGGAGGGAGTAGGGTATATGCTTGCGTTCCGCGGAGTGCAGCGGGCTACATACCATGTTAGGAATGCGATCGTGTTGTATCCCGTAATATGACACCGTTCTGCCGCGTTCCCGAAAGAACGCATTAAGTCGATACTAACATATGACTAGTGGGTTTTGGTACTCGGGAAATGCGCGTTTTAAATGTAATCATATTAGCGCTGTAGTTAAAGCGTTGGTTCGCCCGCTGGATGTATGCGAGTCTGAACAAGTTGAAAGATAAACCCATCATTTGCGCTTAAAACTCTGTGCAGTAATTTTTTCTATGCCAGTTATGATGAAATTCAGATTTCATTATTATTACTTTTGTCGTTTCTCTAAAAAGAGTAGACCACGTGACGTCTTGTCTGGCTAATAAAGACAGCGGGTATGCATCAACGAGTTGACATGTATGCGTACATCTAACATATTTAGGGCATTGGTTATCGTATGAATCATACATAGCACGAGTAATGAGAAAGAGTATCGATTTGTCTAAGAAAATGCCGATTTTATATGTATTTTGTCACACTTAGTTACCTATGTAATGCTTTTAAGCTAAGTTATTACCACATTTAGGGCATTGGTTATCGTATGAATCATACATAGCACGAGTAATGAGAAAGAGTATCGATTTGTCTAAGAAAATGCCGATTTTATATGTATTTTGTCACACTTAGTTACCTATGTAATGCTTTTAAGCTAAGTTATTACCACATTTATCTGCATGTTAACACTTTTAAGCCAAGTAAATATCACTTTTATTTGTATGTTAACACATTTTAGCTACGTAATTGCCGCATTTAGCTGTATGTTAACGCTTTTAAACTAAGTAATTAAAACATTTACCTTTATGTTAGCGATTTTAAACTTTAAGTTAGCGATTTTAAGCTAATTATTTACCATATTTACCTGCATGTTAAAAGTTTTAAGCTAAGCAAGTACAACTTTTAGCCAAGTAATTAGCATTTTCAGCTAAGTAAATACCATTATTTAGTTGCAAGTTAACGCTTTTAAGTTAAGTAATTACCACATATATTAAAACTGTTTAGCCAAGAAATGACCACATTTAGCTGTATTTTAAGCGCTTTTTAGCTAAGTAATTACCACATTTAGCTGTATGTTAACGCTTTTTAACTAAGTAATTACCACATTTAGTTGTATGTTAACGCTTTTTGAATAAGTACTTACCACATTTAGCTGTATGTTAATGCTTTTTAACTAAGGAATTACCACATTTAATTGTAGGTTAACGCTTTTTAACTAAGTAATTAACGCATTTAGTTGCATGTTAACGCATCTTAGGTCAGTAATTACCACATTCAGCTGTATGTTAATGCTTTGAAACGAAGTATTTACCACATTCACCTGTATGTTAAGGTACTCGGGAAATACGCGTGATAAATAACACGGTTTTCTGTAGTGACATTAGCGCTGTAGTTAAAGCGTTGGTTGGCACACTGGACGTCTGCAAGTCTGAACAAGTTTAACGATAAGTCGGTCATGTGCACTTAAATCTATCCACGAATTTCGGAGCGCGTTACAGCAGAGAGGTATTGCACTTAAAACACTGGGCGAGGTATGTATAAAAACATAGACCAACGAGTGGACTGTGGACTCCGGTTCCCTTAGCAACGAACGTGGTGCGGCTAGCGCTGTTATGATCGATGTAACAAACTGCATAGTTGTAAGATCTGCATGTGGCAGGTATAGATTTTGTTTGTTTTGGTACACTTGCATTGTATGACTAATCTTAGTTAATTGTGGTGTAATTTAATTTGCTAACTGTATATACGAGTGTCTTAACATCATGACGTTGGCCCCGTGGTATTTCTGTCATTTTTTAAACTGTATGACATTTCTCTACCATTTTCTAAACCATGTGTCATTTTTGCTGTACCATTTTTATTGAATGTATGAAAGATGGCCGCACCGGGTATCTGGTCATATGATACCATTTTATGGTGGCATATCGAAATTAAACCGTTCACCTTGTATCTTATCAACTAGAAGTATAAAAGCAGTCACCGAAACAATAACATTTGATAAGTCTGGAATTTACCCGACATGCTGTTAAAACTAACACAATTTTCTTACAAAGTTATGGCATGTTTGGTTTAAAAAATCAAGCAATCATATGAATATTTTTTTGAAAATAAACTCATTGGTATATTTAAAGAGACAGTATGCAGGTTTCATTGGTTCGCAATGCTCTATTATAAATCAATTATAACATAGTGTTATCTTCCAATTTTCACTTGACTGGTTAAAATTGTATTAGTACTATATTTGTTTTTATTATCTGTAAAAATATTAATTATTACGGATATATGTAGACACATTATAGAGTCATTATTATTTGTTTTCTAAGCAATGCCTTGAAATAGGTTACTGCACAAGACAATGTATGCAGCATATATTACTATTAGTATTATATTACATACCCTCTGGGTGTATGCGTTACACTTGTCGCTGTCTTCACTACCACCTTACTGACTTTAGGCGCATAAGGCAAACACACTCATGTTATATTGTCATATCCTTTTACTGAGAATAACCACATCGGTCAGCTGTTCAACATGTCCTAATCCAAGTTATGTGTAGCATGCCTCATCGTATAGCTATCTTCGTCAGTACATTATATTCCAATCACATACCATTCCCAAAGTATATTGTTCTTCTTTGTCTTAGGACAGTTATGATATCGTTTTCCTACAACTTTATGTATTGTAGGTCAAAATACCTACAACTTTATGTATTGTAGGTCAAAAGACCTGCTACTTTATGTATTGTAGGTCCAAAGAACTACTGCTTTATGTAATGTAGGTCCAATGACCTACAACTTTATGTATTGTAGGTCCAAATACCTACAACTTTATGTATTGTAAGTCCAAGGACCTACAACTTTATGTAATGTAGGTCCAAAGACCTGCTACTTTAGGTTTTGTAGGTTCAAGGGCCTACAACTTTATGTATTGTAGGTCCAAGGACCTACAACTTTATGTATTGTATGTCCAAGGACATACAACTTTATGTATTGTAGGTCCAAATACTTACAACTTTATGTATTGCAGGTCCAAGGACCTACAACTTTATTTACTGTAGGTCCAAAGACCTGCTACTTTATGTTTGGTGGGTTCAAGGACCTACAACTTTATGTATTGGACGCCCAAAAACCTGTTTCTTTATGAATTGTAGGTCCAAAGACATGCTACTTTATGTATTGTAGGTCCATAAACATACATTTTTATGTATTGTACGTCCAAAAACAAGACCTGCTACTTTAAGTATTGTAGATCCAAGGACCTACAACTTTATGTATTGTAGAACCAAGGACATTCAACTTTATGTATTGTAGATCCAAATACCTACCACTTTATGTATTGTATGTCCAAGGACCTACAACTTTATGTACTTTAGGTCCAAAGACCTGCTACTTTATGTATTGTAGGTCCAAAAACATACACATTTTATTACTGTAGGCCCAAAGACCTACAACTTTATGTTTTGTATGTCCTAAGGCCAGCTACTTTATGTATTGTAGGCCCAATGACCTGCAACTTTATGTATTGTTGGTCCAAATACCTACAAATTTATGTATTGTAGGTCCAAAGACCTGCTACTTTATGTATTATAGGTGCAAATACCTGCTATTTTATGTAGCCTGTATTGTAGGTCCAAGGACCTACAACTTTAGGTTTTGTAGGTCCAAGGACATACAACTTTGTGTATTGGAGGTCCAAAGACCTACAAATTTATGTATTTTAGGCCCAAATAACTACAACTTTATGTATTGTAGGTAAAAAACCTGCTACTTTATGTACTGTAGGTCCAAAGACCTGCTACTTTATGTATTGTAGGTCCAAAAACCTGCTATTTTATGTATTGTAGGTCCAAAGACCTGCTACTTTATGTACTGTAGGTCCAGAGACCTGGTACTTTATGTATTGTAGGTCCAAAAACCTGCTACTTTATGTATTGTAGGTCCAAAGACCTGCTACGTTATGTATTGTAGGTCCAGTCCGCCGTTTTGTTAGTTTTGACCATTATTTTGTTAGTTTGTCCGCCATTTTGTTAGTTTTGTCCATAATTTGTGTTAGTTTTTCCGCCATTTTGTTAGTTTGTCCGCCATTTTGTTAGTTTTGTCCCCATTTTGTTAGTTTTGTCCATAATTTTTGTTAGTTTGTCCGCCATTTTGTTAATTTGTCCATCATTTTTGTTAGTTTGTCCGCCATTTTGTTAATTTGTCCATCATTTTTGTTAGTTTGTCCGCCATTTTGTTAGTTTGTCCGCCGTTTTGTTAGTTTTGAAAATTAATTTGTTAGTTTGTCCGCCATTTTGATAGTTTTGTCCATCATTTTTGTTAGTTTGTCCACGGTTTTGTTAGTTTTGTCCATATTTGTTGTTAGTTTGTCCACCATTTTGTTAGTTTTGCCTATTATTTAGTTAGTTTGTCCGCCATTTTGTTAATTTTTTCCATCATTTTTGTTAGTTTGTCCACCGTTTTGTTAGTTTTGTCCATTATTTTTTGTTAGTTTTTCCGTCATTTTGTTAGTTTGTCCACCATTCTGTTAGTTTTCCCATTATTTTGATAGTTTGTCCGCCATTTTGTTAGTTTTGTCCATAATTTTTGTTAGTTTGTCCGCCATTTTGTTAGTTTGTCCATCATTTTTGTTAGTTTGTCCGCCATTTTGTTAGTTTGTCCGCCGTTTTGTTAGTTTTGACCATTATTTTGTTAGTTTGTCAGCCATTTTGTTAGTTTTGTCCATCATTTTTGTTTGTTTGTCCACCGTTTTGTTTGTTTTGTCCATTATTTTTTGTTAGTTTTTCCCTCATTTTGTTAGTTTGTCCACCATTTTGTTAGTTTTGCCCATTATTTTGTTAGTTTGTCCGCCATTTTGTTAGTTTTGTCCATAATTTTTGATAGTTAGTCCGCCATTTTTTTAGTTTGTCCGCCATTTTGTTAGTTTTGTCCATAATTTTTGTTAGTTTTGTCCATAATTTTTGTTAGTTTGTCCGCCATTTTTGTTAGTTTGTCCGCCATTTTGTGAGTTTTGTCCATCATTTTTGTTAGTTTGTCCCTTATTTTGTTAGTTTGTCCACCGTTTTGTTAGTTTTGTCCATGATTTTGTTAGTTTGTCCGCCATTTGATTAGTTTGTCCACCGTTTTGCTGGTTTTGTCCATTACTGGTAGCGTTGTGCAAACAACACTATCTCGATGCAGTGTATCTAGGGTTATACAACCGACAAAAAGTTGAGGTTACACCTTTTTGGAGGCTCTCTATGGTTATACAACCTACAACAAGTTGGCGTTACACCGTTAGGGTTAGGGTTAGGGTGGCAGCTAGAATTTCTTATACATACCTCGATCCATAGAGTAGTAGTGAGCCGAATGTAGCAATTACATTCTGGTTTCCACACCTCACCACCCCCACCATAGAGTAATGAGACGAGTATAGCCATCTGACCACTCCACGCATGCTTGGTGTTGTATACGCGATAGTGACACCCCAGCGCTCGATTACAGGAAAAATATGTATTACGCGGAAAAAGGTGTATTACCATCCCCGCGCGCGCCCCTGCGCCCCCTGGCGACAGTATCAGCGCCCTCTACCGACTGGAGCAAACCCTAACCCCTGAGCGCCTAGCTAACCCTAATCTTAACCTTAAACCGAAACCCTAACCCTCGCTCTTATACATTGACATCATAACCCTAACCCTAACCCATAACTAACCCTAACTTCAATGTCTCTGTCTTTATGGATGTTTGTGTACGACTATAAAGTGTGGGGTGGTGTCAAATATGTTCAGTTCTATAGACAGAAGGTAAAGGCCGTGCGGGCGTGGGGGTGATCAGATGGCTATATTCGTCTCATTACTCTATGGGTGGTGGTCAGATGGCTATACTCGTCTCATTACTCTATGGTGGGGGTGGTGAGGTGTGGGAACCAGAAGGTAATGGCTACACACGACTCACTACTACTCTGTGGAGCTTGTCCATGTGTAGAGGGGTGTCACTATCGGGAATACAACACCAAGCGTGCGTGGGGTGGTCAGATGGCTATACTCGTCTCATTACTCTATGGTGGGGGTGGTGTGGTGTGGAAACCAGAATGTAATTGCTACATTCGACTCACTACTACTCTATGGATCGAGGTATGTACAAGAAATTCTAGCTGCCACCCTAACCCTAACCCTAACGGTGTAACCCCAACTTGATGTAGGTTGTATAACCATACAGAGCCTGCAACTGCAAGAAGGTGTAACCCCAACCTGTTGTCGGTTGTATAACCCTAGATACACTGCATCGAGATAGTGCTGTTTGCACAACGCTATCAGTAATTGACAAAACCAGCAAAACGGTGGACAAACTAATAAAATGGCGGACAAACTAACAAAATCATGGATAAAACTAACAAAACGGTGGAAAAACTAACAAAATAGCGGACAAACTAAAAAAAATGATGGACAAAACTCACAAAATGTCGGACAAACTAACAAAAATGGCGGACAAACTAACAAAAATGATGGACAAACTAACAAAATGGCGGACAAACTAAAAAAATTATGGACAAAACTAACAAAATGGCGGACAAAATAAAAAAATGGCGGACAACTATCAAAAATGATGGACAAAACTAACAAAATGGCGGACAAACTAACAAAATAATGGTCAAAACTAACAAAACGGCGGACAAACTAACAAAATGGCGGACAAACTAACAAAAATTATGGACAAAACTAACAAAATGGCGGACAAACTAATAAAATGGCGGACAAACTAACAAAAATGATGAAAAAACTAACAAAATGGCGGAAAAACTAACAAAATAATTGGCAAAACTAACAAAATGGTTGACAAACTAACAAAATGACGAAAAAACTAATAAAAAAAATAATGGACAAAACTAACAAAACGGTGGACAAACTAACAAAAATGATGGACAAAACTAACAAAATGGCGGACAAACTAACAAAATAATGGTAAAAACTAACAAAACGGTGGAAAAACTAACAAAATGGCGGACAAACTAACAAAATGGCAGACAAACTAAAAAAAATGATGGACAAAACTAACAAAATGGCGGAAAAACTAACAAAAATGATGGACAAAACTAACAAAATGGCGGACAAACTGACAAAATAATGAGCAAAACTAACAAAATGGTGGACAAACTAACAAAATGGCGGACAAATTAACAAAAATGATGGACAAACTAACAAAATGGCGGACAAACTAACAAAAATTATGGACAAAACTAACAAAATGGCGGACAAACTAACAAAATGGCGGACAAACTAAAAAAAATGATGGACAAAACTAACAAAATAATGGGCAAAACTAACAAAATGGTGGACAAACTAACAAAATGACGGAAAAACTAACAAAAAATAATGGACAAAACTAACAAAACGGTGGACAAACTAACAAAATAATGGGCAAAACTAACAAAATGGTGGACAAACTAACAAAATGACGGAAAAACTAACAAAAAATAATGGACAAAACTAACAAAATGGCGGACAAACTAACAAAAATGATGGACAAAACTAACAAAATGGCGGACAAACTAAAAAATTATGGTCAAAACTAACAAAACGGTGGACAAACTAACAAAATGGCGGACAAACTAAAAAACTGATGGACAAAACTAACAAAATGGCGGACAAACTAACAAAAATGATGGACAAAACTAACAAAATGGAGGACAAACTAACAAAATAATGGGCAAAACTAACAAAATGGTGGACAAACTAGCAAAATTACGGAAAAACTAAAAAAAAATAATGGACAAAACTAACAAAACGGTGGAAAAACTAACAAAAATGATGGACAAAACTAACAAAAGGGCGAACAAACTAACAAAGTAATGGTCAAAACTAACAAAACGGTGGACAAACTAACAAAATGGCGGACAAACTAACAAAAATTATGGACAAACTAACAAAATGGCGGACAAACTAACAAAAATGATGTACAACACTAACAAAATGGCGGACAAATTAACAAAATAATCGACAAAACTAACAAAATGGTGGACAAACTAACAAAATGGTGGACAAACTAACAAAAATGATGGACAAACTAACAAATTGGCGGACAAACTAACAAAAATGATGGACAAAACTAACAAAATGGTGGACAAACTAACAAAATGGCGGACAAACTAACAAAAATGATGGACAAAACTAACAAAATGGCGGACAAACTAACAAAATAATGGGCAAAACTAATAAAATGGTGGACAAACTAACAAAATGACGGAAAAACTAACAAAAAATAATGGAAAAAACTAACAAAACGGTGGACAAACTAACAAAAATGATGGACAAAACTAACAAAATGGCGGACAAACTAACAAAATAATGGTCAAAACTAACAAAATGGTGGACAAACTAACAAAAATGATGGACAAACTAACAAAATGGCGGACAAACTAACAAAAATGATGGACAAACTAACAAAATGGCGGACAAACTAACAAAAATTATGGACAAAACTAACAAAATGGCGGAAAAACTAACAAAATGGCGGACAAACTAAAAAAAATGATGGACAAAACTAACAAAATGGCGGACAAACTAACAAAATAATGGGCAAAACTAACAAAATGGTGGACAAACTAACAAAATGACGGAAAAACTAACAAAAAATAATGGACAAAACTAATAAAACGGTGGACAAACTAACAAAAATGATGGACAAAACTAACAAAACGGCGGACAAACTAAACAATTATGGTCAAAACTAACAAAACGGTGGACAAACTAACAAAATGGCGGACAAACTAACAAAATGGCGGACAAACTAAAAAACTGATGGACAAAACTAACAAAATGGGGGACAAACTAACAAAAATGATGGACAAAACTAACAAAATGGCGGACAAACTAACAAAATAATGGGCAAAGCTAACAAAATGGTGGACAAACTAGCAAAATTACGGAAAAACTAAAAAAAAATAATGGACAAAACTAACAAAACGGTGGACAAACTAACAAAAATGATGGACAAAACTAACAAAAGGGCGGACAAACTAACAAAGTAATGGTCAAAACTAACAAAACGGTGGACAAACTAACAAAATGGCGGACAAACTAACAAAAATGATGGACAAACTAACAAAATGGCGGACAAACTAACAAAAATGATGGACAACACTAACAAAATGACGGACAAACTGACAAAATAATGAGCAAAACTAACAAAATGGTGGACAAACTAACAAAATGGCGGACAAATTAACAAAAATGATGGACAAACTAACAAAATGGCGGACAAACTAAAAAAAATTATGGACAAAACTAACAAAATGGCGGACAAACTAAAAAAAATGATGGACAAAACTAACAAAATAATGGGCAAAACTAACAAAATGGTGGACAAACTAACAAAATGACGGAAAAACTAACAAAATGGTGGACAAACTAACAAAAATGATGGACAACTACTAACAAAAGCGCGAAAAAACTAACAAAGTAATGGTCAAAACTAACAAAACGGTGGACAAACTAACAAAATGGCGGACAAACTAACAAAAATTATGGACAAACTAACAAAATGGCGGACAAACTAACAAAAATGATGTACAACACTAACAAAATGGGGGACAAATTAACAAAATAATCGACAAAACTAACAAAATGGTGGACAAACTAACAAAATGGTGGACAAACTAACAAAAATGATGGACAAACTAACAAATTGGCGGACAAACTAACAAAAATGATGGACAAAACTAACAAAATGGTGGACAAACTAACAAAATGGCGGACAAACTAACAAAAATGATGGACAAAACTAACAAAATGGCGGACAAACTAACAAAATAATGGGCAAAACTAATAAAATGGTGGACAAACTAACAAAATGACGAAAAAACTAACAAAAAATAATGGACAAAACTAACAAAACGGTGGACAAACTAACAAAAATGATGGACAAAACTAACAAAATGGCGGACAAACTAACAAAATAACGGTCAAAACTAACAAAACGGTGGACAAACTAACAAAATGGTGGACAAATTAACAAAAATGATGGACAAACTAACAAAATGGCGGACAAACTAACAAAAATAATGGACAAACTAACAAAATGGCGGACAAACTAACAAAAATTATGGACAAAACTAACAAAATGGCGGACAAACTAACAAAATGGCGGACAAACTAAAAAAAATGATGGACAAAACTAACAAAATGGCGGACAAACTAACAAAATAATGGGCAAAACTTACAAAATGGTGGACAAACTAACAAAATGACGGAAAAACTAACAAAAAATAATGGACAAAACTAACAAAACGGTGGACAAACTAACAAAAATGATGGACAAAACTAACAAAATGGCGGACAAACTAAAAAATTATGGTCAAAACTAACAAAACGGTGGTCAAACTAACAAAATGGCGGAAAAACTAACAAAATGGCGGACAAACTAAAAAACTGATGGACAAAACTAACAAAATGGCGGACAAACTAACAAAAATGATGGACAAAACTAACAAAATGGCGGACAAACTAACAAAATAATGGGCAAAACTAACAAAATGGTGGACAAACTAGCAAAATTACGGAAAAACTAAAAAAAAAATAATGGACAAAACTAACAAAACGGTGGACAAACTAACAAAAATGATGGACAAAACTAACAAAAGGGCGGACAAACTAACAAAGTAATGGTCAAAACTAACAAAACGGTGGACAAACTAACAAAATGGCGGACAAACTAACAAAAAATAATGGACAAAACTAACAAAACGGTGGACAAACTAACAAAATAATGGGCAAAACTAACAAAATGGTGGACAAACTAACAAAATGACGGAAAAACTAACAAAAAATAATGGACAAAACTAACAAAAGGGTGGACAAACTAACAAAAATGATGGACAAAACTAACAAAATGGCGGCCATACTAAAAAATTATGGTCTAAACTAACAAAACGGTGGACAAACTAACAAAATGGCGGACAAACTAACAAAATGGCAAACAAACTAACAAAATGGCGGACAAACTAAAAAACTGATGGACAAAACTAACAAAATGGCGGACAAACTAACAAAAATGATGGACAAAATTAACAAAATGGAGGACAAACTAACAAAATAATGGGCAAAACTAACAAAATGGTGGACAAACTAGCAAATTACGGAAAAACTAAAAAAAAATAATGGACAAAACTAACAAAACGGTGGACAAACTAACAAAAATGATGGACAAAACTAACAAAAGGGCGAACAAACTAACAAAGTAATGGTCAAAACTAACAAAACGGTGGACAAACTAACAAAATGGCGGAAAAACTAACAAAAATTATGGACAAACTAACAAAATGGCGGACAAACTAACAAAAATGATGGACAACACTAACAAAATGGCGGACAAATTAACAAAATAATCGACAAAACTAACAAAATGGTGAACAAACTAACAAAATGGTGGACAAACTAACAAAAATGATGGACAAACTAACAAATTGGCGGACAAACTAACAAAAATGATGGAAAAAACTAACAAAATGGTGGACAAACTAACAAAATGGCGGACAAACTAACAAAAATGATGGACAAAACTAACAAAATGGCGGACAAACTAACAAAATAATGGGCAAAACTAATAAAATGGTGGACAAACTAACAAAATGACGGAAAAACTAACAAAAAATAATGGACAAAACTAACAAAACGGTGGACAAACTAACAAAAATGATGGACAAAACTAACAAAATGGCGGACAAACTAACAAAATAATGGTCAAAACTAACAAAACGGTGGACAAACTAACAAAATGGTGGACAAACTAACAAAAATGATGGACAAACTAACAAAATGGCGGACAAACTAACAAAAATGATGGAAAAACTAACAAAATGGCGGACAAACTAACAAAAATTATGGACAAAACTAACAAAATGGCGGACAAACTAACAAAATGGCGGACAAACTAAAAAAAATGATGGACAAAACTAACAAAATGGCGGACAAACTAACAAAATAATGGGCAAAACTAACAAAATGGTGGACAAACTAACAAATTGACGGAAAAACTAACAAAAAATAATGGACAAAACTAACAAAACGGTGGACAAACTAACAAAAATGATGGACAAAACTAACAAAATGGCGGCCATACTAAAAAATTATGGTCAAAACTAACAAAACGGTGGACAAACTAACAAAATGGCGGACAAACTAACAAAATGGCGGACAAAATAAAAACTGATGGACAAAACTAACAAAATGGCGGACAAACTAACAAAAATGATGGACAAAACTAACAAAATGGAGGACAAACTAACAAAATAATGGGCAAAACTAACAAAATGGTGGACAAACTAGCAAAATTACGGAAAAACTAAAAAAAAATAATGGACAAAACTAACAAAACGGTGGACAAACTAACAAAAATGATGGACAAAACTAACAAAAGGGCGAACAAACTAACAAAGTAATGGTCAAAACTAACAAAACGGTGGACAAACTTACAAAATGGCGGAAAAACTAACAAAAATTATGGACAAACTAACAAAATGGCGGACAAACTAACAAAAATGATGGACAACACTAACAAAATGGCGGACAAATTAACAAAATAATCGACAAAACTAACAAAATGGTGAACAAACTAACAAAATGGTGGACAAACTAACAAAAATGATGGACAAACTAACAAATTGGCGGACAAACTAACAAAAATGATGGAAAAAACTAACAAAATGGTGGACAAACTAACAAAATGGCGGACAAACTAACAAAAATGATGGACAAAACTAACAAAATGGCGGACAAACTAACAAAATAATGGGCAAAACTAATAAAATGGTGGACAAACTAACAAAATGACGGAAAAACTAACAAAAAATAATGGACAAAACTAACAAAACGGTGGACAAACTAACAAAAATGATGGACAAAACTAACAAAATGGCGGACAAACTAACAAAATAATGGTCAAAACTAACAAAACGGTGGACAAACTAACAAAATGGTGGACAAACTAACAAAAATGATGGACAAACTAACAAAATGGCGGACAAACTAACAAAAATGAAGGAAAAACTAACAAAATGGCGGACAAACTAACAAAAATGATGGACAAAACTAACAAAATGGCGGACAAACTAACAAAATGGCGGACAAACTAACAAAATGGCGGACAAACTAAAAAAATGATGGACAAAACTAACAAAATGGCGGACAAACTAACAAAATAATGGGCAAAACTAACAAAATGGTGGACAAACTAACAAAATGACGGAAAAACTAACAAAAAATAATGGACAAAACTAACAAAACGGTGGACAAACTAACAAAAATGATGGACAAAACTAACAAAATGGCGGACAAACTAAAAAATTATGGTCAAAACTAACAAAACGGTGGACAAACTAACAAAATGGCGGACAAACTAACAAAATGGCGGACAAACTAAAAAACTGATGGACAAAACTAACAAAATAGCGGACAAACTAACAAAAATGATGGACAAAACTAACAAAATGGCGGACAAACTAACAAAATAATGGGCAAAACTAATAAAATGGTGGACAAACTAACAAAATGACGGAAAAACTAACAAAAAATAATGGACAAAACTAACAAAACGGTGGACAAACTAACAAAAATGATGGACAAAACTAACAAAATGGCGGACAAACTAACAAAATAATGGTCAAAACTAACAAAACGGTGGACAAACTAACAAAATGGTGGACAAACTAACAAAAATGATGGACAAACTAACAAAATGGCGGACAAACTAACAAAAATGAAGGAAAAACTAACAAAATGGCGGACAAACTAACAAAAATTATGGACAAAACTAACAAAATGGCGGACAAACTAACAAAATGGCGGACAAACTAAAAAAAATGATGGACAAAACTAACAAAATGGCGGACAAACTAACAAAATAATGGGCAAAACTAACAAAATGGTGGACAAACTAACAAAATGACGGAAAAACTAACAAAAATAATGGACAAAACTAACAAAACGGTGGACAAACTAACAAAAATGATGGACAAAACTAACAAAATGGCGGCCATACTAAAAATTATGGTCAAAACTAACAAAACGGTGGACAAACTAACAAAATGGCGGACAAACTAACAAAATGGCGGACAAACTAAAAAACTGATGGACAAAACTAACAAAATGGCGGACAAACTAACAAAAATGATGGACAAAACTAACAAAATGGAGGACAAACTAACAAAATAATGGGCAAAACTAACAAAAATGGTGGACAAACTAGCAAAATTACGGAAAAACTAAAAAAATAATGGACAAAACTAACAAAACGGTGGACAAACTAACAAAAATGATGGACAAAACTAACAAAAGGGCGAACAAACTAACAAAGTAATGGTCAAAACTAACAAAACGGTGGACAAACTTAACAAAATGGCGGAAAAACTAACAAAAATTATGGACAAACTAACAAAATGGCGGACAAACTAACAAAAATGATGGACAACACTAACAAAATGGCGGACAAATTAACAAAATAATCGACAAAACTAACAAAATGGTGAACAAACTAACAAAATGGTGGACAAACTAACAAAAATGATGGACAAACTAACAAATTATGGACAAACTAACAAAAATGATGGAAAAAACTAACAAAATGGTGGACAAACTAACAAAAATGGCGGACAAACTAACAAAAATGATGGACAAAACTAACAAAATGGCGGACAAACTAACAAAATAATGGGCAAAACTAATAAAATGGTGGACAAACTAACAAATGACGGAAAACTAACAAAAATAATGGACAAAACTAACAAAACGGTGGACAAACTAACAAAAATGATGGACAAAACTAACAAAATGGCGGACAAACTAACAAAATAATGGTCAAAACTAACAAAACGGTGGAAAAACTAACAAAATGGTGGACAAACTAACAAAAATGATGGACAAACTAACAAAATGGCGGACAAACTAACAAAAATGAAGGAAAAACTAACAAAATGGCGGACAAACTAACAAAAATGATGGACAAAACTAACAAAATGGCGGACAAACTAACAAAATGGCGGACAAACTAACAAAATGGCGGACAAACTAAAAAAATGATGGACAAAACTAACAAAATGGCGGACAAACTAACAAAAAAATGGGCAAAACTAACAAAATGGTGGACAAACTAACAAAATGACGGAAAAACTAACAAAAAATAATGGACAAAACTAACAAAACGGTGGACAAACTAACAAAAATGATGGACAAAACTAACAAAATGGCGGACAAACTAAAAAATTATGGTCAAAACTAACAAAACGATGGACAAACTAACAAAATGGCGGACAAACTAACAAAATGGCGGACAAACTAAAAAACTGATGGACAAAACTAACAAAATGGCGGACAAACTAACAAAAATGATGGACAAAACTAACAAAATGTCGGACAAACTAACAAAATAATGGGCAAAACTAACAAAATGGTGGACAAACTAGCAAAATTACGGAAAAACTAAAAAAAAATAATGGACAAAACTAACAAAACGGTGGACAAACTAACAAAAATGATGGACAAACTAACAAAATGGCGGACAAACTAACAAAAATGATGGACAACACTAACAAAATGGCGGACAAACTAACAAAATAATGGGCAAAACTAAAAAAATGTGGGCAAACTAACAAAATGGTGGACAAAGTAAAAAAAATTATGGACAAACTAACAAAATGGCGGACAAACTAACAAAAATGATGGACAGAACTAACAAAATGGGGACAAAACTAACAAAATTGCGGACAAACTAACAAAATGGCGGATAAACTAACACAAATTATGGACAAAACTAACAAAATGGCGGACAAACTAACAAAATAATGGTCAAAATTAACAAAACGGTGGACAAACTAACAAAAATGATGGACAAAACTAACAAAATGGCGGACAAACTAACAAAATGGCGGACAAACTAACAAAAATGATGGAAAAACTAACAAATTGGCGGACAAACTCACAAAAATGATGGATAAACTAACAAAATGGCGGACAAATTAACAAAATAATCGACAAAACTAACAAAATGGTGGACAAACTAACAAAATGGTGGACAAACTAACAAAAATGATGGACAAACTAACAAAATGGCGGACAAACTAACAAAAATGATGGACAAAACTAACAAAATGGTGGACAAACTAACAAAATGGCGGACAAACTAACAAAAATGATGGACAAAACTAACAAAATGGCGGACAAACTAACAAAATAATGGGCAAAACTAATAAAATGGTGGTCAAACTAACAAAATGACAGAAAAACTAACAAAAAATAATGGACAAAACTAACAAAACGGTGGACAAACTAACAAAAATGATGGACAAAACTAACAAAATGGCGGACAAACTAACAAAATAATGGTCAAAACTAACAAAACGGTGGACAAACTAACAAAATGGTGGACAAACTAACAAAAATGATGGACAAACTAACAAAATGGCGGATAAACTAACACAAATTATGGACAAAACTAACAAAATGGCGGACAAACTAACAAAATAATGGTCAAAACTAACAAAACGGTGGACAAACTAACAAAAATGATGGACAAAACTAACAAAATGGCGGACAAACTAACAAAATGGCGGACAAACTAACAAAAATGATGGAAAAACTAACAAATTGGCGGACAAACTCACAAAAATGATGGATAAACTAACAAAATGGCGGACAAATTAACAAAATAATCGACAAAACTAACAAAATGGTGGACAAACTAACAAAATGGTGGACAAACTAACAAAAATGATGGACAAACTAACAAAATCGCGGACAAACTAACAAAAATGATGGACAAAACTAACAAAATGGTGGACAAACTAACAAAATGGCGGACAAACTAACAAAAATGATGGACAAAACTAACAAAATGGCGGACAAACTAACAAAATAATGGGCAAAACTAATAAAATGATGGACAAACTAACAAAATGGCGGATAAACTAACACAAATTATGGACAAAACTAACAAAATGGCGGACAAACTAACAAAATAATGGTCAAAACTAACAAAACGGTGGACAAACTAACAAAAATGATGGACAAAACTAACAAAATGGCGGACAAACTAACAAAATGGCGGACAAACTAACAAAAATGATGGAAAAACTAACAAATTGGCGGACAAACTCACAAAAATGATGGATAAACTAACAAAATGGCGGACAAATTAACAAAATAATCGACAAAACTAACAAAATGGTGGACAAACTAACAAAATGGTGGACAAACTAACAAAAATGATGGACAAACTAACAAAATCGCGGACAAACTAACAAAAATGATGGACAAAACTAACAAAATGGTGGACAAACTAACAAAATGGCGGACAAACTAACAAAAATGATGGACAAAACTAACAAAATGGCGGACAAACTAACAAAATAATGGGCAAAACTAATAAAATGGTGGACAAACTAACAAAATGACGGAAAAACTAACAAAAAATAATGGACAAAACTAACAAAACGGTGGACAAACTAACAAAAATGATGGACAAAACTAACAAAATGGCGGACAAACTAACAAAATAATGGTCAAAACTAACAAAACGGTGGACAAACTAACAAAATGGTGGACAAACTAACAAAAATGATGGACAAACTAACAAAATGGCGGACAAACTAACAAAAATGATGGACAACACTAACAAAATGGCGGACAAACTAACAAAATAATGGACAAAACTAAAAAAATGTGGGCAAACTAACAAAATGGTGGACAAAGTAAAAAAAATTATGGACAAACTAACAAAATGGCGGACAAACTAACAAAAATGATGGACAGAACTAACAAAATGGGGACAAAACTAACAAAATGGCGGACAAACTAACAAAATGGCGGATAAACTAACACAAATTATGGACAAAACTAACAAAATGGCGGACAAACTAACAAAATAATGGGCAAAACTAACAAAATGGTGGACAAACTAGCAAAATTACGGAAAAACTAAAAAAAAATAATGGACAAAACTAACAAAACGGTGGACAAACTAACAAAAATGATGGACAAAACTAACAAAATGGCGGACAAACTAACAAAATAATGGTCAAAACTAACAAAACGGTGGACAAACTAACAAAATGGTGGACAAACTAACAAAAATGATGGACAAACTAACAAAATGGCGGACAAACTAACAAAAATGATGGACAACACTAACAAAATGGCGGACAAACTAACAAAATAATGGGCAAAACTAAAAAAATGTGGGCAAACTAACAAAATGGTGGACAAAGTAAAAAAAATTATGGACAAACTAACAAAATGGCGGACAAACTAACAAAAATGATGGACAGAACTAACAAAATGGGGACAAAACTAACAAAATTGCGGACAAACTAACAAAATGGCGGATAAACTAACACAAATTATGGACAAAACTAACAAAATGGCGGACAAACTAACAAAATAATGGTCAATATTAACAAAACGGTGGACAAACTAACAAAAATGATGGACAAAACTAACAAAATGGCGGACAAACTAACAAAATGGCGGACAAACTAACAAAAATGATGGAAAAACTAACAAATTGGCGGACAAACTCACAAAAATGATGGATAAACTAACAAAATGGCGGACAAATTAACAAAATAATCGACAAAACTAACAAAATGGTGGACAAACTAACAAAATGGTGGACAAACTAACAAAAATGATGGACAAACTAACAAAATGGCGGACAAACTAACAAAAATGATGGACAAAACTAACAAAATGGTGGACAAACTAACAAAATGGCGGACAAACTAACAAAAATGATGGACAAAACTAACAAAATGGCGGACAAACTAACAAAATAATGGGCAAAACTAACAAAATGGTGGACAAACTAACAAAATGGCAGACAAACTAACAAAAAATAATGGACAAAACTAACAAAACGGTGGACAAACTAACAAAAATGATGGACAAAACTAACAAAATGGCGGACAAACTAACAAAATAATGGTCAAAACTAACAAAACGGTGGACAAACTAACAAAATGGTGGACAAACTAACAAAAATGATGGACAAACTAACAAAATGGCGGATAAACTAACACAAATTATGGACAAAACTAACAAAATGGCGGACAAACTAACAAAATAATGGTCAAAACTAACAAAACGGTGGACAAACTAACAAAAATGATGGACAAAACTAACAAAATGGCGGACAAACTAACAAAATGGCGGACAAACTAACAAAAATGATGGAAAAACTAACAAATTGGCGGACAAACTAACAAAAATGATGGATAAACTAACAAAATGGCGGACAAACTAACAAAATAATCGACAAAACTAACAAAATGGTGGACAAACTAACAAAATGGTGGACAAACTAACAAAAATGATGGACAAACTAACAAAATGGCGGACAAACTAACAAAAATGATGGACAAAACTAACAAAATGGTGGACAAACTAACAAAATGGCGGACAAACTAACAAAAATGATGGACAAAACTAACAAAATGGCGGACAAACTAACAAAATAATGGGCAAAACTAATAAAATGATGGACAAACTAACAAAATGGCGGATAAACTAACACAAATTATGGACAAAACTAACAAAATGGCGGACAAACTAACAAAATAATGGTCAAAACTAACAAAACGGTGGACAAACTAACAAAAATGATGGACAAAACTAACAAAATGGCGGACAAACTAACAAAATGGCGGACAAACTAACAAAAATGATGGAAAAACTAACAAATTGGCGGACAAACTCACAAAAATGATGGATAAACTAACAAAATGGCGGACAAATTAACAAAAATAATCGACAAAACTAACAAAATGGTGGACAAACTAACAAAATGGTGGACAAACTAACAAAAATGATGGACAAACTAACAAAATCGCGGACAAACTAACAAAAATGATGGACAAAACTAACAAAATGGTGGACAAACTAACAAAATGGCGGACAAACTAACAAAAATGATGGACAAAACTAACAAAATGGCGGACAAACTAACAAAATAATGGGCAAAACTAATAAAATGGTGGACAAACTAACAAAATGACGGAAAAACTAACAAAAAATAATGGACAAAACTAACAAAACGGTGGACAAACTAACAAAAATGATGGACAAAACTAACAAAATGGCGGACAAACTAACAAAATAATGGTCAAAACTAACAAAACGGTGGACAAACTAACAAAATGGTGGACAAACTAACAAAAATGATGGACAAACTAACAAAATGGCGGACAAACTAACAAAAATGATGGACAACACTAACAAAATGGCGGACAAACTAACAAAATAATGGACAAAACTAAAAATGTGGGCAAACTAACAAAATGGTGGACAAAGTAAAAAAATTATGGACAAACTAACAAAATGGCGGACAAACTAACAAAAATGATGGACAGAACTAACAAAATGGGGACAAAACTAACAAAATGGCGGACAAACTAACAAAATGGCGGATAAACTAACACAAATTATGGACAAAACTAACAAAATGGCGGACAAACTAACAAAATAATGGGCAAAACTAACAAAATGGTGGACAAACTAGCAAAATTACGGAAAAACTAAAAAAAAATAATGGACAAAACTAACAAAACGGTGGACAAACTAACAAAAATGATGGACAAAACTAACAAAATGGCGGACAAACTAACAAAATAATGGACAAAACTAACAAAACGGTGGACAAACTAACAAAATGGTGGACAAACTAACAAAATGATGGATAAAACTAACAAAATTGCGGACAAACTAACAAAAATGATGGACAAAACTAACAATATGGCAGACAAACTAATAAAATAATGTGCAAAACTAATAAAATAATGGGCAAAACTAACAAAATGGTGGACAAAGTAAAAAAAATTATGGACAAACTAACAAAATGGCGGACAAACTAACAAAAATGATGGACAGAACTAACAAAATGGCTGACAAAACTAACAAAATTGCGGACAAACTAACAAAATGGCGGATAAACTAACACAAATTATGGACAAAACTAACAAAATGGCGGACAAACTAACAAAATAATGGTCAATATTAACAAAACGGTGGACAAACTAACAAAATGATGGACAAAACTAACAAAATGGCGGACAAACTAACAAAATGGCGGACAAACTAACAAAAATGATGAACAAAACTAACAAATTGGCGGACAAACTCACAAAAATGATGGATAAACTAACAAAATGGCGGACAAATTAACAAAATAATCGACAAAACTAACAAAATGGTGGACAAACTAACAAAATGGTGGACAAACTAACAAAAATGATGGACAAACTAACAAAATGGCGGACAAACTAACAAAAATGATGGACAAAACTAACAAAATGGTGGACAAACTAACAAAATGGCGGACAAACTAACAAAAATGATGGACAAAACTAACAAAATGGCGGACAAACTAACAAAATAATGGGCAAAACTAATAAAATGGTGGTCAAACTAACAAAATGACAGAAAAACTAACAAAAAATAATGGACAAAACTAACAAAACGGTGGACAAACTAACAAAAATGATGGACAAAACTAACAAAATGGCGGACAAACTAACAAAATAATGGTCAAAACTAACAAAACGGTGGACAAACTAACAAAATGGTGGACAAACTAACAAAAATGATGGACAAACTAACAAAATGGCGGATAAACTAACACAAATTATGGACAAAACTAACAAAATGGCGGACAAACTAACAAAATAATGGTCAAAACTAACAAAACGGTGGACAAACTAACAAAAATGATGGGCAAAACTAACAAAATGGCGGACAAACTAACAAAATGGCGGACAAACTAACAAAAATGATGGAAAAACTAACAAAATGGCGGACAAACTCACAAAAATGATGGATAAACTAACAAAATGGCGGACAAATTAACAAAATAATGGACAAAACTAACAAAACGGTGGACAAACTAACAAAATGGCGGACAAACTAACAAAAATGATGGACAAACTAACAAAATGGCGGACAAACTAACAAAATAATGGACAAAACTAACAAAATGGTGGACAAACTAACAAAATGGCGGACAAACTAACAAAATCATGGACAAAACTAACAAAATGGCGGACAAACTAACAAAATAATGGGCAAAACTAACAAAATGGTGGACAAACTCACAAAATGGCGGAAAAACTAACAAAAATAATGGACAAAACTAACAAAACGGTGGACAAACTAACACAAATTATGGACAAAACTAACAAAATGGCGGACAAACTAACAAAATAATGGTCAAAACTAACAAAACGGTGGACAAACTAACAAAATGGTGGACAAACTAACAAAAATGATGGACAAACTAACAAAATGGCGGACAAACTAACAAAAATGATGGACAACACTAACAAAATGGCGGACAAACTAACAAAATAATGGACAAAACTAAAAATGTGGGCAAACTAACAAAATGGTGGACAAAGTAAAAAAATTATGGACAAACTAACAAAATGGCGGACAAACTAACAAAAATGATGGACAGAACTAACAAAATGGGGACAAAACTAACAAAATGGCGGACAAACTAACAAAATGGCGGATAAACTAACACAAATTATGGACAAAACTAACAAAATGGCGGACAAACTAACAAAATAATGGGCAAAACTAACAAAATGGTGGACAAACTAGCAAAATTACGGAAAAACTAAAAAAATAATGGACAAAACTAACAAAACGGTGGACAAACTAACAAAAATGATGGACAAACTAACAAAATGGCGGACAAACTAACAAAA
Source organism: Lamellibrachia satsuma (assembly GCA_033239005.1). Taxonomy (NCBI): domain Eukaryota; kingdom Metazoa; phylum Annelida; class Polychaeta; order Sabellida; family Siboglinidae; genus Lamellibrachia; species Lamellibrachia satsuma. The sequence goes on along the minus strand of BSQZ01000226.1, from coordinate 23,714 downwards.
ATGATGGACAAACTAACAAAATGGCGGACAAACTAACAAAAATTATGGACAAAACTAACAAAATGGCGGACAAACTAACAAAATGGCGGACAAACTAACAAAATGGCGGACAAACTAAAAAAAATGATGGACAAACTAACAAAATGGCGGACAAACTAACAAAAATTATGGACAAAACTAACAAAATGGGGACAAAACTAACAAAATGGCGGACAAACTAACAAAATGGCGGATAAACTAACACAAATTATGGATAAAACTAACAAAATGGCGGACAAACTAACAAAATAATGGTCAAAACTAACAAAACGGTGGACAAACTAACAAAAATGATGGACAAAACTAACAAAATGGCGGACAAACTAACAAAATGGCGGACAAACTAACAAAAATGATGGAAAAACTAACAAATTGGCGGACAAACTCACAAAAATGATGGATAAACTAACAAAATGGCGGACTGGACCTACAATACATAACGTAGCAGGTCTTTGGACCTACAATACATAAAGTAGCAGGTTTTTGGACCTACAATACATAAAATAGCAGGTCTTTGGACCTACAGTACATAAAGTAGCAGGTCTTTGGACCTACAATACATAAAGTAGCAGGTTTTTGGGCCTACAATACATAAAGTAGCAGGTCTTTGGACCTGCAGTACATACAGTAGCAGGTTTTTTTTCCTACAATACATAAAGTTATAGGTCTTTGGGCCTACAATACATAAATTTGTAGGTCTTTGGACCTCCAATACATAAAGTTGTATGTCCTTGGACCTACAAAACCTAAAGTTTTAGGTCCTTGGACCTACAATACAGGCTACATAAAGTAGCAGGTCTTTGCACCTATAATACATAAAGTAGCAGGTTTTTGGACCTACAATACATAAAGTAGCAGGTCTTTGGACCTACAATACATAAAGTAGCAGGTCTTTGGACTTACAATAAATAAAGTTGTAGGTATTTTGACCTACAATACATAAAGTTGTAGGAAAACGATATCATAACTGTCCTAAGACAAAGAAGAACAATATACTTTGGGAATGGTATGTGATTGGAATATAATGTACTGACGAAGATAGCTATACGATGAGGCATGCTACACATAACTTGGATTAGGATATGTTGAACAGCTGACCGATGTGGTTATTCTCAGTAAAAGGATATGACAATATAACATGAGTGTGTTTGCCTTATGCGCCTAAAGTCAGTAAGGTGGTAGTGAAGACAGCGACAAGTGTAACGCATACACCCAGAGGGTATGTAATATAATACTAATAGTAACATATGCTGCATACATTGTCTTGTGCAGTAACCTATTTCAAGGCATTGCTTAGACAAACAAATAATAATGACTCTATAATGTGTCTACATATATCCGTAATAATTAATATTTTGATAGATAATAAAAACAAATATAGTACTAATACAATTTTAACCAGTCAAGTGAAAATTGGAAGAGAACACTATGTTATAATTGATTTATAGTAGAGCATTGCGAACCAATGAAACCTGCATTCTGTCTCTTTAAATATACCAATGAGTTTATTTTCAAAAAAATATTCATATGATTGCTTGATTTTTTAAACTAAACATGCCATAACTTTGTACGAAAATTGTGTTAGTTTTAACAGCATGTCGGGTAAATTCCAGACTTATCAAATGTTATTGTTTCGGTGATTGCTTTTATACTTCTAGTTGATAAGATACAAGGTGAACGGTTTAATTTCGATATGCCACCATAAAAGGGTATCATATGACCAGATACCCGGTGCGGCCATCTTTCATACATTCAATAAAAATGGTACAGCAAAAATGACACATGGTTTAGAAAATGGTAGAGAAATGTCATACATTTAAAAAAATGACAGAAATACCACAGGGCCAACGTCATGATGTTAAGACACTCGTATATACAGTTAGCAAATTAAATTACACCACAATTAACTAAGATTAGTCGTACAATGCAAGTGTACCAAAACAAACATAAACTATACCTGCCACATGCAGATCTTACAACTATGCAGTTTGTTACATCGATCATAACAGCGCTAGCCGCACCACGTTCGTTGCTAAATGAACCGGAGTTCACAGTCCACTCGTTGGTCTATGTTAACATACAGGTGAATGTGGTAAATACTTCGTTTCAAAGCATTAACATACAGCTGAATGTGGTAATTACTGACCTAAGATGCGATAACATGCAACTAAATGCGTTAATTACTTAGTTAAAAAGCGTTAACCTACAATTAAATGTGGTAATTCCTTAGTTAAAAAGGATTAACATACAGCTAAATGTGTTAAGTACTTATTCAAAAAGCGTTAACATACAACTAAATGTGGTAATTACTTAGCTAAAAAGCGTTAATATACAGCTAAATGTGGTCATTTCTTGGTTAAACAGTTTTAATATATGTTGTAATTACTTAACTTAAAAGCGTGAACTTGCAACTAAATAATGGTACTTACTTAGCTGAAAATGCTAATTACTTGGCTAAAAGTTGTACTTGCTTAGCTTAAAACTTTTAACATGCAGGTAAATATGGTAAATAATTAGCTTAAAATCGCTAACATAAAGCTTAAAATCGGTAACATTAAGCTAAATGTTTTAATTACTTAGTTTAAAAGCATTAACATACAGCTAAATGCGGTAATTACTTAGCTAAAATCATTAACATATAGCTGCATTTGGTATTTACTTAAAAGCGTTAACGTACAACTAAAAGTGATATTTACTTTGCTAAAAAAAAGTTAACATAGAGCTAAATGTAGTACATACTTAGCTAAATAGCGTTAACATGCCATTAAAAGTTATACTTAATATGCTAAAAGCGTTAACACACAGCCAAGAGTGGCAATTACGTAGCTAAAATGTGTTAACATACAAATAAAAGTGATATTTACTTGGCTTAAAAGTGTTAACATGCAGATAAATGTGGTAATAACTTAGCTTAAAAGCATTACATAGGTAACTAAGTGTGACAAAATACATATAAAATCGGCATTTTCTTAGACAAATCGATACTCTTTCTCATTACTCGTGCTATGTATGATTCATACGATAACCAATGCCCTAAATATGTTAGATGTACGCATACATTTCAACTCGTTGATGCATACCCGCTGTCTTTATTAGCCAGACAAGACGTCACGTGGTCTACTCTTTTTAGAGAAACGACAAAAATAATAATAATGAAATCTGAATTTCATCATAACTGGCATAGAAAAAATTACTGCACAGCGTTTTAAGCGCAAATGATGGGTTTATCTTTCAACTTATTCAGACTCGCATACATCCAGCGGGCGAACCAACGCTTTAACTACAGCGCTAATATGATTACATTTAAAACGCGCATTTCCCGAGTACCAAAACCCACTAGTCATCTGTTAGTATCGCCTTAATGCGTTCTTTCGGGAACGCGGCAGAACGGTGTCATATTACGGGATACAACACGATCGCATTCCTAACATGGTATGTAGCCCGCTGCATTCCGCGGAACGCAAGCATATACCCTACTCCCTCGAGATAGACCCACCAGCCACTCAGCCTCCTTATCTAATTAATCATCCACGATTTTTTAAATAAAACTCCTATGCATAACTTTTATGAAACTAAAACCGACGAATCACAGCTCTTTATACCAGTCACTGAACCCTGATTGATTAGCTCTCTCATTCATTGATACCGTACTCAATAACCGCCACGTCAGCGATATGTGTATTTTTTTCCCCTGGATGTTCTCTCAATAACCGCCACGTCAGCGACATGAAGATTTTTCCCCTGGGTTTTCATTGATTTTAAAATTAAAATTGTAAATTAGAATTAAAATTAAAATTAGAATCAGTCGCCAGGGGGCGCTCTAGGGTTACGGGTAGAGTTATGGTTCACCGCCAGGGGCGCTCAGGATACCCAGAAGGATGTACGGCTGCGCGCGCAACCGGAAATGGAAGTGATTCATGGAAGGCGCTAAATTTTTGATCGGTCATTTCCTCTCCTTAACTACTGACATTGAAACCACGGACGACGTTAGGTCATGTCAGGTGCATTAATTCCCTTCACCTACTCCTTACGATGGGCGGTAGCGCAGTAACATAGCGGTTAGAATGCCGGAGAACTCGGGTTCGAATCTTGTTGCTGCGGTTTCGAAACTTTGGCAATTTCTTTCACACCACTTTGTCACCGCTTTGACTACATACATAGAAGGATATGCGAATGCATAGTATTCGCACTATAGTTGTATACCAACGTTTTAACTGATACCACCTAGCGAATAACATGATCTCCAATCAAACGCAATCTGCGTGAAGCATTATTCAGTCATGGCGAGTGTACTTGATGCCACGCTGCTGCAGTTGGGATTAGCTAGATTCACACAAACTGAGTGGGCTAACAATTCAACAGAGACAAATATAAAGAGGTTAGTGAGATGTGTTATTGTACTGCGCAAGTGTGCTACTTAAATAAAACATGGTTCAATTAATAATGCCAATGTCGACGTTAATAAAGGTCTAGTTAGTTTTTATGACGTTTCATCAAGTAGTTTGCATTGATCAAAATGGGTTACTGTTGCAGTATGAATACTGAGAACCAATGTGTGCTTAGTTAGTGTTTGAGGCCCCATATTTTATATTTGTATTCTACTTTTATGTTTAATATTTCTACTGATTTGTTGAAAGAAGCTGCACGCTTATGGCCTGTGCAAAAAATTATATTATTTGAGTGTGTGTGTGTGGGTGTGTGTGTGTGTGTTTGTGTGTGTGTGAGTTTGTGTGTGTGTGTGTGTGAGTGTGTGTGTGTGTGTGTGTGTGTGTGTGTGTGTGTGCGTGTGTGTTATGTGTATGGTATTTTTATCTCTGCAGCGTCACGTGCACCTTTCTGTACCTGATACGTGTGGACGAAGGAGAAGACAACAGATTACCACGTGTGTTCTTGCTGGAATAAAAGTTGTGGGAGGAAGTTGCCTTCACTGCACGATCAATAACAATGCAGTCTATATAATCAATGTAATGTGATTATAGTTTAGACTACACATATGTACGCTACTGAATAAACTGCTAATTCAACAGCGAATCGGTGGAGTGTACATCATATAACCTCTTCTGTGTGGATTTTTTCCTTGCCTTTTTTCTGGTTTCCGCCTCCACTTTACGCCGTATATTAAACGAGATAAACTGCACAAATTGCTTGAAAATAGGGGTTTTGCTATATTGTTTGGAAACATAACTAGATTTTGTTGAACAGGATTTTGATTCAAATCAAGCCTTTCATCACAGGCACTGTAACAGTCATATTTGTATTGCAAAGCAATGAAAATAATAATAAAATAAGTATATTCCGCTGGAGATTGTACGTTAACAGAAGCAGTTACCCCACCTAGCGGGTGGCGCAGATGCATTATTACATCCATCAAAACAATCCAGGTATACAGTATGCAGTGTGCAGTATTGCCAGCAACACAACCAATATTGAGGGCGTGTCCACATGACCTGGCTATAAAATTTGCTCCTTCAAACGTAAAACAGTAATAACTAAGACACAGTGCGTGCATTTAGGTACTACACAGAAAACCACCAGAATAAAATAAAATAAAAAATAACCACCAGCATATGTCTATAAAAATATTTCCCGCAAAGTTGGGAATTTCCAAGATGTCGGACTGTATTTCTGCGCCGCTCGGTTACCGGTCACGCGATTTAAAACAGTTGTAGTTCAGTCGGCCTTGACCCTCCCCCCTTCAGTACGTTTTGTGCGAAAACGCAAATGTCAACGCTTTAAAAACATGCGAGACTATTTATTCGGATTATCCGTTTCGTGTTGCTCCTCCTTAAATCTGGATCGCGACGTCAACGACAAAACAAATACATTGATTCGTTCATAGTTCGCTTGAATGATGTTGCACTATTGTGGCCTTTTGTGCTCCTGATCAAAATTTGTTGATATTCAATTTATTTTATTTTTAATAATCATCTCAGTGCAATTTGTTTTGGATCTCGTCTACGCACGTTCTCAGGAAAGAATGAACTCTGCCACGGTAGGAGTCGGTTGATTTATAAATTGTATTTGGTTCATTGAAATACACAGTTTATCTAGTTGCATTGTTCTGATGTGCTTGACCAGCGACTGCTCCGTTGTAACACCGTGACTCAGTTCTCACGTCAACCCATCCATGAATCCGCAGCCAACGCCTTCGGATTAAAGGGATCACCTTTCTGCA
>BSQZ01000226.1:0-15000 GCA_033239005.1 Lamellibrachia satsuma | reverse complement strand
TGTTCCCTGTAATGACATGTATGAATGCATGTATTGTACTGTACTGCTACATTACCCGAAGCTCAAATATCCAAGCTACTCGATGCAATGTCAGAGACATAACTAGACATCAACATTAACATTATCTCGGCACAACATGAATAAATCATACTAACCTCTTCATGTTAGCCTCTGTTGACTTGCCAGCTCGTTCAGCTTATGCGGCTGTAACTAATTCTAACTGCGGCAGCTTGGTATCCTATACACGCCCAGGTCACGCATGACAGAACAATGCGGCAAGTATCTCGAATTTCATTAGAAAAATAGTCGTTCGCACTTGATATATTGACTTGTTTACGTTATGTTATTGTATCCGTTCATATGTAATCACATTTGTATAATGCGACGTCATTGACATGGCGTATGCTAAAACAATTACGCATAAACTCATACACGTTTAATTAAAACACTGAAATGAATATCCCACACATAAATGGGGAAAACAATACATGACTAAGTAAGATATTATCAAATCAAAATGTACAAGGCATGTAGTAATTGATACCAGTTCGAAAAAACAGCCGTTCGCCAAAAAGAAAATGTCTCCTCCTTTTCTATTTGATCATATTTGCTATAGTGATATTGTTCAGATTACCGATTCTTGTGTTTTCATATAAAGTCAGCCAGCTGACACCCCGTAAACATGCCGTGATAACTTCACTTTCCTGTACAAGGTCGCTAAACTTTGATATGTTACAGTTGGTTGCGTCGTGAACAGGACTGGGGTGGGAGTGTCAACAACCCAAAGAAAATATTTGAACGCCCGCCGTCGTTCGAATCGTGATATCCGAATTATTACCCAAACGTGCCGTAGCAACCAGCGTGACATAAAAGTGTCAACTTGACGTGGCATCACAGCAATATGTGCAACAGCTGCTGTACAAAGGTGGATTGAAGTCGTGTCGTCCAGCCAAATAAAACATTGGTCATGTAGAAGCAAAGGAATGATAGGCTAAGATGTTGCCCCTATATGAAGAACTGTACAATGCATTAATGGAGAAAGGTGAAGAGTAATCGTGTCATGTGTATCAGGTTTCCTGTGTTCAGCCACATAGGATCGCGGACATTATGTATTTTCTGTGGGGTTGTCCATACTCCCTCATAAGGTTTTTCACGACACAAACCCTACCTATGATTTGGACGCGTATCCACCCTCGTTTTTAAGTTCAGTGATAACAGCATGTGTACACGGAGTAAGCTCCTTTGGCTTAGTCATTGTATCTGAAAACACACATATTTCTTCATTTCAGTGTTTTAGTTAGACATTGGCAAATAATAGTTATTAAGTTATTAAGGCATAATTATTATTTTGACTGCAGCGCTCAACCATTACCTATATGTGTTTGCATTGTACTAATTAAATAATTTTGTGACATTTTCTATTAATCAACATACAAATGTGTGATGTTTTAGGCGTTGGTTGCTTGTTGGCTGTCATTGAGATATCACATTTTTGTTTAAGACATATCCTCTTACGGCTGTCTGAATAGACAGACGACATTTGGTAGCATATGATTAAACCGATATCAAATTCACCTGCCTTGCTAAGCTCTAGTGGGTACACGTGTGTCATCATTAACTATCAACTGAATGTCGCACGGTGGATCGCTGTTACGAATACCAACATTGTTATGCCAACTTTGTGTCATTATGCGTAATATTCGTTATATGTTGCGTAGTGTAGGTATTTGAAAGAATTGCGTGCAATAAAAATAAATGACATACACAAGTAATGATGTTATAAAAGTATTTGTATTTATTAAACCAATATAATATGTCTGACAGTGGCGTTCTGGCCTATTTTTTAATAATAATAAAATAATAACAAATCATGGCCAAGAAAATAGTGAGTAGTTCAAATTGGGAGACGATGTGTTAATGGACGTAGTGTATAGTTTAATTTTCCTGAATCAAAATGTATAGTAGTGGTTATTGCAATTGCGATGATAAAATGTGGCCATATGTCTAAGTGTTTTGTTATAGATTCATCACCTTGAAAACAAGCGTGGTGAGTTCATATTACACTAGCATCCTTTATGTGCCGTGGCGTCCTGTTCCGACGACATACACACGTTTATAATTCAAATATCGTTACTTCAGTGTACCTTTCTTTCGTCTGATGAGATGAGGATATGACTATATATTAGGTTGAGTGCGCAGTAAAGACAATTGAAACATATAAATGAAGATGCTATACAATCAATTGTTGTTATTAATCCATTGTAATCCCGCTTTGACAGCGACGCTCTAACGTCATTAACACAATATGCAACATCAGCGCTGCCTACCGACGAATGGACTGGCCAACGATGGTCAAAAGGAGTCATCTAATAAAGGTCAAAGGTCATCCATTTTGTTGTTAGGGAGTGAACATGTTGGTATCGTCGGAGGGTCCAACTAGGGGTAGCTAACACAAAGAAATATTGATGCATTCATGTCTTTATCATAGTAACGAAGGTGGACACCATCTAGGGTCAAAGGGTGTGCGGCGTGGTGGGGTGGTATCGCCTGACGACTTGGATGGACATATTGGTATTTCCTGACGACTAATCGAGAGGTCATCTGGAATATGGTCATCTGAGAGGGGTGAAAAGTGTAAGAGCGGTGGACGTCTAGTTGTATATGTATAGCTAGCGCTATGGAAAAAACGTATATATATATATATATATATATATATATATATACATATATATATGTGTGTGTGTGAATATATATATATATAAATATATACACATATATATATATATATACATATATATATATATATATATATATATATATATATATATATATATATTATTAAAGTTAAAATTATAAATGGAACTGTAATAACCTATTAATAACACTAATTTTTAAAGATATATATAAGTAAATTATAATACTAATTACTACATAGCAACTTATTGATAATAATTGAAAATATATTATCAAGTGGAAATATGAAATATAATATTAGCGTTTCAGTTAAAGCGCCGGTTCGCCCACTGTATGTATGTAAGTCTGAGCAAGTTGAAAGATAAACCGGTCATTTGCACTTAACACACAGTGTGTATCATATCCATTACTTAAGCACTTTGTTGACTGCACACTCGCCCAGTGTTTTATCACACTGCAAACGTAGCCTTTGTGCATACACGGAGGACCGCCTAAAAAGTAAAAAGGGGTCGTCTAAAAGATAAATAAAGGGTCTTCTAAAAATATAAGGGATTGTCTCAAAAATATGAGGGGTCGTCTTAAAAAGTTAAGGGGTCCCCTCCAAAAAATAAAGGTCATCTCAAAATTGAAAAGAGTCGTCTCAAAAACGACCAAAAGTGTAGAATGTGTACACGTATTTTTATTAATAACATTACAAAGCACCCTATCAATGATGCTAGTATTAAGAGTTATATGAGTAAATTTTAAAGATATATATATATATATATATATATATATATATATATATATATATATATATATATATATATATATATATATATATATATATATATATATATATATATATATATATATATATATATATATATATATATATATATATCATGAATCAATGCCGGGTGTGTCGTTTCTATAAATGCTCGTATACACTGCGAGTGGCCACATCAACTTGTTCTCTTTTTCTCTATCCGTCTGATTCCCTCGTAAATAACCAACTTGGCTAATTGTAATTGTCACCAAACCCCTAGCTGTGCTCATAACTGTATTTCTCTCTCTGGAATTTACCCGAAATCCTGTTAAATGTGATCAACTGTAATTTTTTTTTTAATTACGCACTGTTTTGTCAAAAATCAAGCAATTATATGAATACTAATTTGAAAATAAACCCATTGCTATATTGAAAGAGACAATAAGCAGGCTTCATTGGTTCACAATGCTCTATAAATCTAGTGTATGTGGTCTTTGATTTATCAAGTGTCAAAATCAACCTGTAATTAAATTATGTGACTGGCTTTCAGCTAATATTACGGGCAAGGCATTGTTTAGACTTGGCCGTCAAATAAATAATAATAATTTGACAAGCAGGAATGTTCCATAATATGTCTGCATAATATATTGTACATCTTGCCGCAACTTGGTATAAGATTGGGCTCTTTCTCAAAAACAAGCTTCTTTATTTGGGGTAAGACCACAGTTGACCTTCATGTTTATTTTTTCGCATGAATGTAGGGCGTACTAAATTGTGATATGTAAATTTAAACAATTCGTTTGGTGTGACATAAGGACGGCTGAGCAGGCATATTCACGTGTTTCTTTCTAGAAGCTATTGGATGTGAAATAGTGATTTTGTTTTAGAGTTTAACAGGCGGTGGTATTTATGGGAATTGTTCTGCTATAGGCCACGTGGTCGCATGAATATATGTTTACATATATATATATATATATATATTTGTTTATTGACGGGCATCGCACGTCGAAGCGTTTTAAAAGAGCTGTAGGGATGTGATTTTAACTAGTTCAGCATGTCAAACAGATGATGGCAGTTGCTGTGAAAAAAAATAGAATTTCTAGTGTTACATTTTTCTTATTATCAGACAAAACGTTAACATGGCCACAAATGCAAGTTTGTACTGTGGTCTTTCCCATGGAGGGACGCCGCTTTTCTGTACGCCACATTAAGAATTTCTGCGACTTGCCATGTTGTCACTTGTCTGCCTACATATTCTATCATCCACATCCTCAATGCATCATCGTAGTATTTCCAAACGGTCCGAAAAAGGCCCTGTCCAATGGTTGGGGTCGGTGAGTGGTTTGTGGAGAAATTGAGATCATTACCACAGCAGCTTCCCGAGCAATCCCAGGTGCAGACAAATTCTTTGTGTGGGTCACGTGGCTATCGAGTATGAGCACAATAGTCTCCTTCTTTGGTTTAGCAAAATCTACGAAATGTCACAGTAACAAACCCCTCATTGGACATCCAACCATTGCCTCCGGAGTTCCACCATTTGTCAATTCTATGTTCACACTCTTCCGTTTACATATGACCATTGGCACCAAAGTTATGTAAACCCTCATAAAGACTTCGTTAGTCCGAAACAACGTAAATTTACCTGTGACCAAATGTGTTCTGTTACAAGGTCCCTGAATTGCACCACGTACTAATTTCTTTTATTTGCATTATTGTAATTGCTCCCTTGTATAATATTACTTTCATATACTTTGGGCTACTGTACTCTTGATGGACACACATTTTCGCCTGTAAGTAGGACGAATGGTACTGTATTGATAATTGATCACGGCCTGAGTATTATGTCAGGGATATAGAAAACCTACTTTGGGTGATAACTATTTTAAAAAGTACTGCTATTTAGTCGAAACTTACCGAGTCATCCGAAACGGATGAATGATATAATCGATAGAGGATGCAACGGTATACAGCAGTATGGAATATAAAACACTGGTCCGATCGAGGAAACGGTCCAATCCCGGCAACTCTCCCCTACATAGTTAATGCCGGAACACCGTCACAGCTGCACACACAACATAGCCGTGGTCAGATAGGGCGCCCATAGGGGAGTGAATCTAACCCACCGTGAATTTCGAAATAAATATATGTCTTACGGATATTTCCTGTGGTCTTAGATGAAAACCTTAAAGATTGTTGCCCGAAGTGCAGAGCATTTAAGAGGAGTAGCATGATTTATATAAGTGTTGTGCGATAGTCTTATGCGACATTGCGATGTGTACCCGGTAGAGCAAGGACGACTGTTTTACCTACGCTAAGTTGTTTGCTGCGATAAACTTAAACTACAATTGTTTCTTGCATGTATAACTACAAGTGCAGTCTATATATTCATTATCACATAATATTGTAGCGGCCGACGCCTTTGTGCAGTGAAACGTATGCATGGGATAACATTAGCGTTTCTGCTTGCTAAGGGCCGAGGTAAAGCGCGTTTGTTTCTGCCCTTTCAATATTTGCCCGTTTACACTTGTTGGATTCAAACATAAAGAGGAATACTTATGATGTGCTCTTGTCACAAAAACAAGACCAAGAAATAGGAAATACCAAAAGAAAGATCATTTCGCTGCAACCAAGAAACAGTGTTCCGTGTAATAAAAGGTTTCATTGCAAGTGTCGGTTATTTTGTTTTTCATCAGTCAGTATACTCCAACGTCTGCCCTATGCAAGCTATTAAATAAGAATCGTTCGCACGTGATATCATTCGAAATAGTACGGCGTGTACCATATGTTATTGTATTCGTGCACCTATACTCACATTGTTATGATGCTTTGATGCTGATATGAAGTATATTATGAAAGTTCACATGGACTCATGTATGCGTGATTAAGACACTGAAATGAAGATACCACACATGCATGGGGATGTTCTAATATGATAAATGTTTGTGTATTCAAATATAATGGGTAAGAAAAAGGCGATCAATATTGTAAACATGGTGTTATCACTGCAACTTACAATTGAGGGGTTGTCAATTCGAGAGATCACCAAACGCGGATGTACGAGCAAATCATAGGTCGGGGTTTTGTTCCTCAACATCTGTTGCCCATATTTAGCTGTGATGTCACTTGTCAAATGGACACTTTTAAGTCACGCTAGTTGCTAAGGTACTTTTGAGCAATAATTCAAATATCACGAACCGAACCGGGTGGGCGTCCAAATAGTTTATTTGGGGGTTGTCGACACTCCCTCAACATCCTTGTTCTAGACGCAAGCAATTGTTTATTTGCTGGCATATCAGCATTGGGCGACCTTGTACTGGAAATTGGAGATATCACAGCATGTTTAACGGGTGTCAGCTGCTTTGGCTTACCCACTATATATGAAGACACAAGAATCGGTAATCTGAACCATATGTCTATGGCAAAGATGATCAAATAGAAATGGAGGGGACATTTTGTTTTTGCGAACCACTATTTGTTTGAGCTGATATTAATTAAACATGCCTTGTATATTTCCATTTAATAATATCTTACTTAGACATATACCGTTTTCCCATTTATATGTGGGATATTAATTTCAGTGTTTTAATTAAGCGTATATCAGTTGATGTGTATTTGTTTAGTATACGCCATGTCAATGCCGCCGCATTATAAAAATGTGGTTACATATGCACAGATACAATAACATAACGTAAACTTCGTACTACATGGTTTGACTGATATCAAGTGAGAAAGACTATTTCTCTAATCAAATGCGATATACTTCCCGTTTGTTATGTGTTACGTCATGCGTGACAGGCGCGTGTACTAGATACCAAGCTGCAGCAGTTATAATTAATTACAGCTGCATAAGCTGAACGAGCTGGCAAGTGAACACAGGCTGACATGAAGAGGTTAGAATTATTTCGTTATGTTGTTCTGTTCGGTTCATATGAGGTTTGGTTTTTGGCCAAGATAATGTCAGTGTATGCATGCATGTGTATTACGTATCTGACGTTGCATCCATTAGCTTGGACTGTACTGCATGGGGTATTGTTGTAGTATACGGATCGGTGCAACTACGATAGCCAGTACTTGAAACCATACATATCATTACAGGGATCACTGTTTCATGGTTGCAGTGCAGTGGTCATTCTTTGGTGTGTTCTTTCTGCTCAATAGTCTGGTTGCTGTGGCAAGCGCTCATCTTATGTACACCACGTTTTGTTTGAAGCACAAACATTACTCAATATATTCTGCGATATCGATCGTTATTTCGAAATTATGGTAAGTTGCATAGGAATATATCGTCTATACATTCAACATGTGCTTGTCTAATTATGTTTTAAACATTGACGACTTGTTGTGTTACATAGTAGTGCGGTCTAATTAAAATGTTCTTATCCTGAAATGTGTATATGTCGGATGAAACATTAAACTGTTCCCTTTTCCTCATGCCTGTGGAGAGGATAAAACTAAGTCACACACTAAGTGACTGTTGTGTTTTTTTGCTAAAGAAAAGTGATGCACCACATGGCTGGTGGGCAGGGCTGTGCATTTTACTCATTAATACAGTACACACTGAATGTACCCATATAATAGGTTTCAAAATAAGCATAATTAAAAAATAATTCGATAATGTTTTGTTAATTTTCGCTGTGTTGTGTGAAATTAAAGGACATTGCCGTGTCCACGATTTTTATACACACCATACGAATGTAATACATTTTATATATTATATTTATTTTATTATGTTACGTCATTACCGTATTTCATTCTTGTTGGAAACTTGTCAGCTTACGTCTGCATTAGGTAATGTGAAGCAGATGTTGTGTCTGAATGACCTTTTCAAACACGCATACATTGATCTAGCAGAGACAGTTGTGTCTTCATACATTATAAACTGTGCGTCGCGATGACCTGCTTTCAATGAATGTGCATACTGCGGGGAATGACGTCGTAAAGGAATTTGACACAATATTCACAACAATGAAGCAGTGTGTTGTGTCGCTATTACGTGGATTATAGTTGTATGACTTGCAATATTCGTATTTCTCACATCACATTCCTAAATGCACATGTATGTTCACGTATGTACACAAATGCGATAGCAAAAAAAATATGTGTTTCTAATTGTATAGAAAGAAGAGTTCGCAGTGCAGACAAATGACATATGCAAATGATGTTGTCGTTACAGCAATGGTTATCATTAAATCGGTGGAACCCTTCTTGACTACAGCGTTCAATCGTCATTGGGAAATAATAATATTAAAGTAATTAACACATAAAATAACATTTCCATTTTTTTACTCAATAAATGTGTGACGTTTTATTATCCTCTGTCTGCTTGCTTGACGTCATTGCCACGTAACGTTTTATTATCCTCTGTCTGCTTGCTTGACGTCATTGCCACGTAACGTTTTATTATCCTCTGTCTGCTTGCTTGACGTCATTGCCACGTAACGCTTTTTTTTGGAGACATATCCGCTTACAACAGCTTGAGTTATGAGTTACGTTTTTGCTTTTCAAACACCTGTACCATACCGTTCTGTATTACAGACATTTTTGACGATATGAACTGAGTGTACCGATGACCTGCTCACAACGAATGTATTTTATGACATCGTGAGTGAATTTTATGCCACAAACACTATGTGTCGCCTTTTCGAATACTAACATTTATTTGTAAATACGTGTATTATTTTTAAAACGCACAAGCACCGCACACATACGAACTACGAACATTCACACCACACACACACACACACACACACACACACACACACACACACACACACACACACACACACACACACACACACACACACACACACACACACACACACACACACAACAAACACACAAAAAACGCACGCACGCACACACGCACGCAAGTGCGCGCTTACATAGTAATGACAAAACGTATTCAGTCCCTCTGTTCACCCTACTTAGAAATAGTCCACGGGGCACTACGTGGCCATATGTCTAAGCTTCTTTTGAGATTCCCACCTTGACTACTAAATTGTTTGTCCTAATTTCTGCTCGGAAGGTTTACTGTGGCTGCATTATGTATTTATTTTTCTATTAAGCTATGCATTGGCTTTGTATGTACGATTTAATGTGAATGCCTGAATGAGTTTTAATTTAACATGTGAGTACGAAATGAGCCCACTTATAAGCCTATAAATACATGTGTTGTTAGTTGTATTGAAAGAAAAGTTCCTAGTACAGAGAAATCACACATACAAATGATGACGTCATTAGATCAATGGCTATTATTAAATCAGTGGAACCCTTCTTGAAAACGGCATTCAATCATCATTGGACAATAATAACATTATATCAATTAATAAATAAAATAACATTTCCATTTTTGTGACCCAACACATGTGTTTGACTACGCTCTGTGTGCTTGTTTGAAGTCATTGCCATATCACGTTTTTTTTTTGAGACATCTCCGCTTACAACTCCCTGAGTTATTGACATATGACATGCAATGGCGCATTTTATTTACGTATTTGCTTTTCAAACACATGCACCGTACCGTTCTGTATTATGTCCACATGTCTTAGCTTCTTTTGAGATTCACCACCTTGACATCAAACGTGTTCGCACGACTTTCTGCTCGCAAGGTTAAATGTGGCTGCATTATGTATTGATTTGGCTAATACATTATTCAATGGCTTTGGTGTATACGATTTTGAGTGTATGGCTGAAAAAGTGTTTCACTCGGATTCCACCATTGCCGCCGCCTCCTTTGCGTACGAAATGCACCCACTTATAAGCTTCAAACATGTGACGATAAATACATGTGTTGTTAGTTGTATTGAAAGAAGAGTTCGCATTGCAGATAAATCAAACATACAAATGATGACGTCATTAACCAAAAGGCTATTATTAAATCAGTGGAACACCTGTACCATACGCGCCTTCATCAACTGAGTGTAGCGATGAACTGCTCACAGCGATTGTTCTCCTTTGTTTTATAACATCGTGAATATATAGAGTGACCCCTTAATCTGATAATCAGGTATTTCTTTTATAAGCATTTTTAATGATCCCCTAATGGAATGTAGATTACCTATTTCATTTGTTGAGGTGACCCTTTTTAATGACCCCCCCCCCATTCTTCACCACTCTTTCTGACTCGGTACTGCTGTTTGCCAACATGTTTACGTAATTACTACTGTGCGTTACCTGGGAGGTTACATGAACGACATTCCATATGTCCTTCTAGAAAACATGCGGCTCACTCGTTCTGATATTTCTATGTTAATGATACGTTTGTGAACGTCGAGTGGGTGTCAACATGGCCGTTATAAGGGTGAACACGAGGATGATGATGCCGATGAGGAGGAGTAGCAGGATGGTGAGGCTGAAGGTGTCATTGTCTTTGTCCTCATCATCGTAATAATGATCACACTTATTGTCATCATCTTCGTCATAATCATCATTATCATCATCACTAAGACCGCTTAATGGTATTTTCTTCTTCCTCGTCATCATCATAACCACTTGATACCCTCATCATCACCGTCGTTATCATCATTCTTATTTTCATCATCATCATCATTATCATTATCGTCATCACCCCTTAATTGTCATCATCATAATAATCGCTTATCACCCTCATCATCACCTTCTACATCAAAATTATTAACATCATCATCATCATGATTATCATCATTATGTTTATTACATTACCTGTCGATTTATTACACTATTGGTCGATTATTTCATAAATGTTCTGTTTCGACTGCGTCGATGGAAGAGAGAGGTTGTGGCGCAGGTGTGGTGAACGCTACGCCGACTGCTGCGAACGCTAGGCGAACCGGTGACCAAACAGATGACATTGCAATGGTTTGGGCAGGCATGTCTGGAAGCCACATATATCATCTGGTTGTGATTGACGGGTACCACAATGCACAACGATACATCGACTAAATCGTAATTGCCTCACCTAGTACCTTCCATCAAGCTCATCCTGGAGTCAGGCATTCCAGCAAGATAACGTTAGTCCCCATGCAGCCCGTGTGAAGACGGCTGTCCTGGACGAAACGGTCGCCGTCATGCAGTGGATGCCTTATTCGCTTGATATGCGCACTGTTAACTGTTAAGGCTATTATTCATTCCGAGTGCTAGTCCTAACCCTCATGTTGAAAAACCACGCATGTTGCATTTATCAGGAAACTTTGTTAATCCGGAAAAATACCCACTGGGGACTAAGCTGTCCGGATTAACGAGGTTCTTTTGTATATGTTTGTGTTCTATTTTTTATCAAGTGTTACAAGCTAGGCATGATTATGTTTATCGAATGTGTTTGTCGCAAAACATACCATCAAAACCAATTTGCTGTCCCCAGTGTTATTGCAGACGCATGACGCATTACATAGTGCACGCCTTCGTTTTGACTGATGTCATTTGCCAATAACGCATTATCCAATGAATCGCGAGAATTGTTCCATCACGCGTGACGGACTAGTGTATTAGATACCACGCTGCAACAGTTGGAATTAGTTCGAGCACAAACACACACACACACACACACACACACACACACACACACACACACACACACTGCACTAACTGATGCGGCGCTTTACGTAAGCGCTTAGTAAGCAGAAACGACGCCGAACGAAGGCAACGACCTTTGTGGTTGTGGTGACGGCGACGACCGTTATGGTGCTGGAGGGACGGAGTCAGCGTTGGAAGCAGAGGTAGCTTTCTTACGCTCTATTTGTTGCCGCTGCATCAAACGCAAGGTGGCTCTAGCCGTTTGTCGTTTTGACAGCATGTCGCTGGGCTCAGTAGCTGTGGCTAGCTAAAATAAATAAATATTGAACCAATGCATGCCAAAAATAAACTTACTTTACTTATGCCCATCGCCCCTCTTGGGGCATAGGCCGTCGACAACAGATCGCCAGAGTCCCCTGTCCTGGGCCATCTTCTCTATCTGGTTCCAGGTGTAGCCCATCTTCCTGGTGTCTGCCTGGAGGTCCCGTCGCCACGTGTTTCTTGGTCGTCCTCTTCTCCGTTTGCCTTGAGGATTCCATGTCAGCGCTTGCCTGGTGGTGCTTGTTACTGGTTTTCGGAGCGAGTGGCCAATCCAGGCCCATCTTCTTCTTCTGATTTCCTCTTCGACAGGTCGTTGTTGTGTCTTTTCCCACAATTCACTGTTGCTGATGGTGTCTGGCCAGTGGATCTGGAGGATTCTTCTCAGGCAGTTGTTGACAAAGGTCTGCACTTTGTTGATGGTGGTGTTGGTTATCCTCCATGTCTCTGCTCCATACAACAAGACCATCTTCACGTTGGAGTTGAACAACCGGATCTTTGTGCGTGATGACAGTACCCTGGAGCTCCAGATGTTCTTCAGTTGCAGGAATGCCACTCTTGCCTTGCCTATCCTTGCTCTGACGTCTGCGTTTGTGCCGCCCCGCTTGTTGATGACACTGCCGAGGTATGTGAAGGTCTCTACCTCCTCCAGTGCATTCCCCTCCAGTGTGACTGGGTCAGTGCTGGCTGCATTCATCCTGAGGACCTTGGTCTTTCCTTTGTGAATGTTCAGGCCCACTTGTATGGAGACAGCTGCCAATTCTGTCGTCTTGTCCTGTATCTGTTGATGGCTGTGAGACAGCAGTGCCAAGTCATCGGCGAAGTCCAGATCTTCAAGTTGCGTCCATAGTGTCCACTGGATCCCACTTGTCCTCTGTACTGTGGTCATCTTCATAATCCAGTCAATGGCCAGGAGGAAGAGGAATGGGGACAGCAGGCAGCCTTGTCTTACTCCAGTCTTTACCTCGAAGCGACAGGTGAACTGTCCTCCATGGATTACCCTACAGCCTGTTCCGTCATAGCTGTTCTTGATTAGGTTGACCAGTTTAGTGGGTACCCCATAGTGTCGTAGCAGTTTCCAGAGGGTCTTCCTGTCAACACTGTCAAATGCCTTTTCATAGTCAACGAAGTTCACGTAGAGGGAAGAGTTCCATTCTAAGGATTGTTCTACTATGATGCGCAATGTTGCGATCTGGTCTAAACATGATCTGTTCTGGCGGAATCCGGCTTGCTGGTCTCTAAGCATTGGGTCGACCATCTCTTTCATCCTTTCCAAGATGATCCTGTTGAAGACTTTCCCTGGCACTGACAGGAGTGTGATCCCTCTGTAGTTAGCACAATTTCTGAGGTCTCCTTTCTTGGGGATCTTGATGAGGTAGCCTTCTCTCCAGTCTGCTGGCACTTCTTCCTCTTCCCATATCTTCCCAAATAGAGGGTAAAGTAGTTCCACGGAAGTGTCCACAACTGCCTTGAGTGCTTCTGCCGGAATATCATCTGGCCCTGATGCCTTATTGTTCTTCAGCTGTTGTATAGCTTTCTTGATTTCTTCTCTGGCAGGTCTGTCGCAGTTAATAGGTAGGTCATCTTCTGCTGGGTGGATGACAGGCGGGTTTGGCGGGGCGGGTCTGTTCAGGAGTTCCTCGAAATGCTCGGCCCATCTGTCCAGCTGTTGTTCATTTCCTATGATAGCATTTCCCTCTTTGTCCTTCACTGGTCGCTCTGGGTGGCAGTACTTGCCTGACAGTTTCCTGGTAGTGTCGTAAAGCTCTTTCATGTTTCCTCTTCCTGCTGCCTGTTCCGCTTCCTCTGCCAGGCTGTCGATGTAGTTTCTCTTGTCCACCTTTATGCTCTTCTTTACTTCTCTGTTGACTTCTGCATATTCTTCTTGCGCTTTTGCCTTTGCTGTTCTTGTGCGGCTGTTGTTTACTGCTGTTTTCTTCTCCTTCCGCATCTGGACCTTGCACAAAGTTTCCACTGAAATCCACTCTTTCTGCTGCGGTGTCCTGGGGCCAACAACTTCCTGGCAGGTTGATGTCCATGTCTCTTTTATGTTCTGCCACTGATTGTTTAGGTCAGTTTCTTCTTCGAGCAGCTCTTGCAGCACTTGGAATCTGTTGGTGAGCTTCAATCTGTATTCCTCTCTTGTCTGTGCATCCTTCAGGAAGCTGACATTGTACTTTTTTCGCTTCACTGCTGTCTCCATTCGGTTTTTCTTCAGTTTCAGCTTCAGTATGGCAACAAGCAGGTGGTGGTCAGACGCAGCATCGGCTCCTCTCTTCACTCTCACGTCCTGAAGGGACCTTCTGAATGTCTTGCCTATGCAGATGTGGTCTATCTGGTTCTCTGTCACGTGATCTGGTGATACCCAAGTAGCTTTATGTATCCTTTTGTGTGGGAAGATGCTGCCTCCGATGACAATCTTGTTAAGGGCGCATGTGTCAGCAAATCTCTCGCCGTTTTCGTTTATCTCTCCCAATCCATGTTTTCCCATTACTTCTTCATACCCCGTGTTGTCCTTTCCAATCTTTGCATTGAAATCTCCCATTAGGATGTTGACATCTTTCACTGGACACTTGTCGATGATCGTTTGTAGTCTGTTATAAAACTGATCTTTGTTTTCTTCATCGCTGTCGTTTGTAGGTGCGTAGCACTGGATGACATTCATTTTTATCTTCTTCTTCTTTGTTCTGAAGGATGCTGTGATGATTCTTGGTCCATGAGCTTCCCACCCTATCAGCGCACTCTGTGCC